>JAWPHD010004939.1:0-174741 GCA_037043455.1 Cyrtodaria siliqua
TGTAATAATGTATAATTATACTTTACTTATATCCACCTGTTTTACCAAGTTAGATAAATATGTTCAGTGAATAAATGTAGACCGAGACCTAGTGGGTTTCTTTTATTAGGCCAAATAAAATTATACCTGAGTTTACTGTAACCCGACCGACCCTCTGAAACCCCCCCCCCCCCCCCCCCCCCCGACTCTTTTTTTTTTTATTAAAAATAATAAAAAAACAATTAAAAAAATTGAAAAAAAAAATATATATTTTTTTAAATAATTTATGTTCACGCGATCACGGCCGACTCATGTGTTCATTGTCCTGCTGTTGGAACTGAACCTCTTCCGGACTTGCGAAAAATAAATTAAACGGTTTTACCCCTTTGCAATAATTGCAAGTGATTGGGAAAAGAGCCAGTTGTTGCCATGCCTTTTGGGAAACAATAACACATACACAATTTCATTTGTTATCTATTGTAGTTTTTAAAATACCACATTTTCCCATTCATCAAAGCTCATCGCCACCTTAAATTAACTTCGCCAAAAAAAAAAAAAAAAAAAAAAAAATGCCTACCTACCTACCCTATTTTTTTCAGCAATGTTACAGTAAACACAGGTATAATTGTATTTGGCCTTACTTGAAACATTTAGCAAGTGCTAATATTTTCTACTTGCAATCTGCAAAAGTCTACTTGCACTTAGCCAGTAAATAAGTGTTAAATTTGAACCTGAATTTTATTTTATTTTGTTAATGCACTTTCAATGGGATTCCACAAAAGGTTTCTGAAGAAAAAGGGGGAAGGGGTAACACATAGTAAATAATCACATTAAAGGTGTTCTCTATTCACGTCTCAACATACATGTACACGCAATACAGGTATAAGGTAAAAGCAAAATAAATAAATATTATATATACGATATGGCATAAAACTATACTGTATGTTAATTAATTTACATAAAAGAAATGCTGATAAAAAAAAAGTGCATACCGTATAATCCCTAATAAACGCCCCTGGAGGTGTAACATTTTTAAAAAGGAAGGCGTTTGAGATCAAAAATACATTTAATTTAACTTTTAAATCAGACATTCCTCGGCCTGTTCTTATTATTTAAGGATTTTCTTTATCAAGAAAACCAAAGTCAATCAATTAATGCATCGTATTTTAAGTTTTCTAGTGATTTTGTGTGTTCCATTGTGAATGAAACAGATTAACTTGCATCTTTTACTGTTTAAAATTATTTCTGAAGAAAAAGTGGGGAAGGGGTAAAATAGGGATTATACGTTAGTAGCAGATAATTTTAATATTAATTTAAAATCTATGCAGAATTATACTCAAATGCTCCAACATGTTTATTAAAACATATTAAAAATATTTTTTTACAGAACTACTACGATAATGTTAATTAAACATGAACATGAGGGTAAAAATAACTTATTCATATACAAACACACTACAATGTTAAGTACTCTGCCAATAATTAATTGGTGTTGGACTTACATGACAAGAAATTGGTACCTGTATTATATTTTTAACCACGGGGCAGATAAAGACATGTCCTGGGTTCAAGAAAAATCATGAATGTTATGTAGTTCCCTTTTTTAAGTATGAAATCTTAATTGGGGTCAAGTTAATTCTATGTCAGAACTGTTGTTTGACGACTGATCAACAGATTAACCTATGTTATTTAAAGCCGCCCCAAAGAGGGGAGAACGATACATGGAATCCAGGACTCGTGCGCTACTTTTGCTGTCGAAGATCTTCCTATGCTTCTTAAAATTGCTTGGGAGTAAACAGTCTTTTACATGAAGGCCCCGCCTCTCCCACCGCCAACATCCATGTCATCTGACGGACGAGGTTAAGGGAAAGTTTTCTGGCCAAGGACACACCAAAGAAACCCAGTGCGGCTATTTTCAGTCATTAAAAGTCACCGCTGCTATCCACACTGTGCACACTGGAAATACCCCGCGGCTAAATTTGGTGTCTGTTTAAAGGTCACACGTGTCAAAGTGCGTTTGTGTATTTCCAGAGACTATAGTCGCAAGCAATTTTAGAAAGGGCAGTGCGTAGCGACATATAATTTATGCTGCATGGCGGTATGAAAAGGCTGCATGACAGGGCGGAAAAAGGGCGTGCCGACCCACCCTGACATTTCGCATTTGGGGAAACACTATTGATTGCTCCTTATCCAGATAATTCTGAAATGCAAGTTGGCGGGTAAACGTAAAACTAATGTATCTTGTTGTTTATCTATAGGCAGGTACAACAGTTTCCCGTTCACTCCTCACAATCCATGTATGGGTGGGTCTAGAACACAGTGTCCATTAACAAAAGAAGTAGCCCTTAAAATACATGCATAGATCTATGTTTGGAAGACAAAACATTTTTACAGCCCAACTAAATAAGGACGGATACTTGTTTAAATGAACACAAGTGGCGTTACATCCTGTTTATATCAGACGAACACATTCCGGCTGCCTCTACCATACTCCTGTGAAATGAATAGCCGAGCAATGTGATCTTCTGTTGTGTTGATTACAGTACCACAACATACGTAGATACTCGACCAACAATGTCAACTGTTTGAATCTTGTCTGGTATGTAATATGTGCAATGTTCATATTTATGTTTACTGCAAGGAACATTTGGTCTTAGGCAGTCATTCAATTTGTCTAAGGTATTTGTGTTTCCTGGTTATATACATTTTGTATAAACAAAGCACTTTGCATGTTGACAATCCGTATAGCAATAGATTTTTGTTCAGTACGCATCCCATTTAATCATGCGAGGCGTGTCTTACTTTGTCTTCTTCGTCGCTGTCCCAATATTGCACTGGTTCACCTGAGGGAGAGAAGAGGTAAACTTGTTATACTCTTTCCATGGCCAATTCTTCCATTCAATACCAAAACCAGACTTTCGTACTGAACCAGGGTTTCAGATAAGCTTTCATGTCAAATTTTACCGCACTCAATAAAGAGTAAATGTTATAGTTTTGTTGCTTTAATAATACTCGAAAAATATGCCTTTTTATAAATGAATTGTAAAATTTAATGCGAATTTTCCCTCTCAATTTATTTTTTCACTGCAAATTTCCTAACTGTAATGCTGAAATACACTCAAAGACTGCTATCAGGAGCTTTGCTGGACCAGCACGCCCAGAAGCATAAGGTATTTATCTGTTAAACTGACTAGCTAATTGTCTGGTTTTCACATGTAACCAGATGGGGTCAGCTTTAAGCGTTAGCTCTACATAGATGAAACAGTCGGCATTATGATGACCAGGTAGAGCAGATAGTAAAATGCAACACCGGTATAAAACTATACTTGGTGACTGTGTAGTGTGATTTCAAAGAGGCACGGTTGTAAAAAGCTCATACTAATAACTACAAATGGTGCCAATGAAAGTGAAGGGCAGACAAATGGGACTTCCAGCAGTTTTCCTGTGTTCTCCAACATCAGTGCTACAACTATACTGGCAACCACACCATCCAGAAAGACATGTATACTATCTGAAGTCTGTTTCAGATTCAAAGTAAACAACAACAAAGTTTTATAGTTATACTTGGTTAATTGGTCAAACAACCAAAACCAGGGTTCCCACCCTTATTGGAAGGTCAAATTCAAGGACTTTTCAAGGACCTTTTTTCCAAAATTCAAGGACAAATATTCGTGCAATGTAATGCCCAAAACAGCAACAAATATTCTAGGAAAGCACAACCAATAGCCATTTGTGGGATGAACAGAAAAATCCAGAATTTAAGGATTTTCAAGTACCTTATCAGATTTTCAAGCACTTTCCAGGCCTTGATATTTTTTTCAAATTCAAGTACTTTCAAGGATTTCAAGGACCCGTGGGAACCCTGCATAACACACCAGAGCAGTTAAAAAAAATCAGCTATTACCTATATTTAACCTTTTATGTGTTTTTACATACCTTAAACTTCAGATAAATTATCACCAAACTTACCTTGGTTGCGAACCTAAGGGAGTTGAGTGTCTCGGAGAAGTTCTCCTCTCGTGGGGACACATTAACAAACATTAAAGTTTTACTGTTGCCGCCCAGCGAGTTCTGCAGTAAGTAGGTCAGCTTGCTGTTTCTGTATGGTATGTGGGACTCCTGCAGAAGAATTACAGCAGATTGGATAGGGGTTTATCATCGTCATCAATATATACTCATTTGCAAAATAAAGTGTACACTTTGAAAATTTTACTTTACACCCCTGTCCTCTTTAATAGCGACAGTCCTTTATTGATTCAACCTATTGAAAAACAAATGACATCATGATATTGGCAATAGAATGAGAACAATGTTGGTACCAAATGAAATATTAATTTTGGAATTTATACAACTCTAAAAAAACTCAATGCACATTTTCTTTTCAACTGAGCTGTGTACACTTTCTTTTGCAACTGAGTATATGATATTTCTAAACTGTATGTAATAATTAGGCCAATTGCTGTTTCCATACGGTATGCGAGACTTTTGTAAATGATTTACGACAGATTATATAGGATTTTTATCGTCATCAAAGTATGTAGGTTATTCAGAGCAACTCGGAGGAATAGTTTATAAAAGAAAATGGTACCATCCGTTCCTTCTTATGAAAACAGAATCCTCAGTTCTTTATCATCCTTGATCCGACATATTTACCCCATACTCAAGGTGGGGCAGTTTACTCTCAGACTGAATACAACGAATATCAGGCCGGCCCCAGTACAGATGTGCACCCAGCAACATGAGCTTAAAGTCACTATCCTATCATCAGCAGGCAAACTTAACAACAAATGTACACCGTTTCTAAACCTACTAACGACGAGCTACACAGAGTTTAACATTGTTGTTGTGATACGGGAAATAATTGCCAAGTGAGAAAGATTCTTCCAATATAGAAACCAATGCGGTTGCGCACGAGTTTCAATATCGCAAAGTGAGAAAGATTCTTGCGATATAGAAACAAATGCGGTTGCGCACGAGTTTCTATATCGCAAGAATCTTTCTCACGAGGGAATTATTTTCCGTATCATGACAACAATGTTAAATAAACTATATATTATATATTTTTTGATGAATTTCTTTCCAATCGTCAATATTTTTACACCAGTTCGCCTTTTTACACCAGTTTGCACGTGAACGCCAAGACGACGTTACATCATTCAAACAAAACAAGTGTAACCGTAACTCTTCGTTAATTGCCGTAATCGGTATTTCCTAGTGGCGGAATCTGACGAAGACGCCCTTCAAACAATCGGAACGTCATTTGGCATCACCCCCACTGGGAGATATTTCACAGTAGAGCAATGAGTAGATACAGCTTTTCTATTCCCAGTATTTCCTATACAAATCACGGACAAATATGTAATTTACATATATCTTACATATTCTGAGAAGTTTCCACACTCACTAGACACAATATGAACGGCTTTAATAGGCCAGCCAGGCCAAACTAATCAAATTACCAACTCGAAAGTCATTTTACACATATTCAAGCATGGGTATTTTAAGAACACATAAATAAACCTATACTTTAATGAACAAATATACATTATCTGACCTGAACACTTGCATAGAGTTTTGTAGCGTAAATTTACCGTTATTTGGCAGATTACTTCCTTTAAATATAAAACTGCCACCCTCTCCTCACACCAGTGTAAGTTCAAATCAATAAATCAAACAAACAATACTAGTTAAAACACTGGTACCTTATTCCCCAAGGCCATGATCACATTGCCGAGGTTGGACAAACTCTTGTTGATGTTCTGTGTCTCCTTTAAGCGCTGACCCGTGGCACCAGAGTCCTTCAGACGCTCGCTTCCCGCCAGATCCACCAGGTTCATTGTACCTGTCAATGGGAATATACAATGTTTGTTAGTATTCTCTGACGAAGCAATTTTTAAAACTAGAAATGTGTCCATAGGACATTGGAACAATCAGCGAAAAACATAAAATTTGACGAAAAGGGCTGTAACTCGGGTAATACATAATCGATTTTGACGCCGAATCGAAATTCACATCTTGACATCATAGGTAGGCATCCTTCAAAGTTTCAAAACAATCTGACAGTTGAAAACTGTGGGAAGAGACATATACAAGATGTTTTAACGTAAATTGTGATGAAAAATGGTCTGTAACTCCAGTAATACAAGGGCAAATTTGACCCCAAATCAATATGCACATCCTTACACCATAGGTAAGCATCCTTCAAAGTTTCGAAACAATCAGTTGAAAACTGGGAGGAGATAGACACACAAAGTTTTCGGGACGCACCGATGCCGAAGGACATGGCTAACGCTATAACATTCGGTGTTGGGGGCATAAAAAGCTGAACACGCATGGAAGAAGAGTTTGTAACAGCACTGTTTGGTTGATAATTTCCCCGTATGTATCTATCATTCCACTATCCCCAGGGTTCTCCACAGGATTATTTTAAGCATAGTGGCATTTAACGCGTGCTGGGGGAGGGTACCGGAGGGGGAAACCCCCTCCTGTGTTTGATTTTTTTGGCTTTTAGTAACTGCCTGTATTGACGGTGAGGCACTCTTTTGTGTGATATAAGTGATGTTAGGAAGCCATATATAATTATATATTTATGATAATAAATAATCCATGTTTTAAAATTTTTATTTAAAAAAAAACTCATAAAAATATTAACTAAAATAAGTTCATACACAATAATACATACACAATAATACAACACACATCAACACAACATGCAGCATCTGAAATACATACAATAAACAATAATAAATAATCCATGTTTTAATACACGATGAAGAAGAAAACATACAAAGATTTATTATAAGTTTATACACAATAATACAACATATACATCAACACATCATGCACACATATAATACCATCAACTACACAATATTCATCCCTGGAAATAAAACAGCACATTTGATAATACTTAAAAAATATAACCTTAGCACTCAAATAAATCCAACACAAGTTAGCCCATTCAATGTCTTGACTTGTACATATTAGCTAGCAGTTCCTATTCAGATGCTTGACCTTCTAGGTCTGGCCATGTGCCATTCTTCCACTGCCCTGTCATATTCAAACTGATGGAGGTGGGCCCTGCATTGTTACTGCCAGCAGTGCATTGAGAACTCTGTTACACAGAGTTGACCTGTGCTGTCTTAATTCAATCTGCTGTTGATGTTGGAAGAAGCAGACCAACAGCTGCAATATTGTACAAGTTGGGGTGAGACTCCTGTAGCTCTCTGGCATTCTTTGTAACCTCCCTCACTTGTCTCCACTCGATCATCATTGAATCTTCATCCTGGTTAAAGTGGCGGGCCAAGGTCTGAAGAAACATATATAAATAATTTAATATATTATAAATATATAATAGACCAACACGCTTAATAATAGTAATAACTGAATTATTTTTGTTTTATTTTGTAAGTAATTTCTAGTATTTTTGTTTTCAAAATATTGACAAGCTTTGAAGTAAACAGATAAATAAACTACCTTCATTTCTTCTTTTCTTTTTTCAAATGACCAGATATTATCCCAAAATTGCTATTTATTTTATTTATTAACGCACAAACTTAAATCAAATGACAATCAAAACAATTATACTTACTTACGGCGCAAAACAAACAAACTCTTGCACATCACATCTTTCATTTCCGTCTTGAACAATACACGTAAGCCGATACACAAACTGCCAATATTAACAAACTTTCCAGTTCAACTGCTTTAAGTTACATTCTCCCATCCCAATTATCTCCCAATTACTGATTAATCCACAACAACCCGACATAATCCAATCAACTCGTGATAACTGCAATTTGTTGTCAACAATCCACTAATCACACAGCGTGTTATCGCACGTTCTGCATACTGCATAGATCAGTCACGTGTTACTTGTGTGTATTGTTTGACGCGAGTTTATGAATTTGTGTACGGTGCGCATAAGGGTTTTTAAAGGCGGTGTTTGCCTTCAGATCAAAGCACCGCGCTCTGGTTTTTAAGCATAGCGGCGCAGTTTAGGCACCGCGGGATGTAAGATTTTGGAAGTCAAGCGCAGCGGCTCCGCTATGCTTAAATGGCCTGTGGAGAACCCTGATCCCCTGTGATGTAGTGTTTCAGAAAGGATTTTGTAAGATGCATACTCTTTCCTTACGGTATATATAAATGATTTTTTGCAAAAACATACATTTGCCAAATTTAGTAATAAAAGGGGACCTATAATTCAGAGAATGTAGCCGACGGCAACAAAGACAATATCTGTTCACCATGTCAGGTCGATAAGAATAAAATACTGATGCAGTTTGGTTAATATTCCGCGTTTAAATGTCGAGATAAACATAACTGTACCTTAACTTGGACGTAATCAGAAGTTGTATGCGAAATTGAACGTGTGCCATATTTCAGAGAAAGTAGGTCACCATGACGAAAAAATATATTCACGTGTCAGGTCAATATGAGTAATATACTCATGCAGTTGGCTGCTCTTTCTTATAAAAAGTCAAGATAAAACTGGAAGAGTGTTCCATGGAACACTTGTTTCGCCTGCTGTTAATGTATTTCATCAAGTACAAGCTAACTATGACGGTTGAAGGCAGGGAGTGCAATCCTTCATGAATTATGGAGCAGATTTTTTTTTTTAAATTGTTAGTTTATGAAAAGGGGCACTACTTTGCATTGGATAATTGATAAGCAGGAACTATATAAAGTTTCATGACAAGAGGTCAATATTTTGCCAAGTTATGAGCCAGGTTAAGTTGCAGGTTAACGTTTTATGAAAAGGGGCATAACTTTGCCAAAATAAGTCAGAGTTATAGGACATGGGTAATGGCATTTCTTTGGGTAAGGCCAAATTAAAAAAATACCGGTGTTTCCGGTGGCCTGACCGACCCTATTTTTAAGGGGGCAACCCTAAAACTTTTAATGCAAAAATTAAAAATAAATAAAAATATGTTGTTTTTTTCCCAGTTCGTTCTGAACAATGATTTATCACATAGCTAATTCATGGAAGTGAAACGTAACACCATTCTATATTTTCTGTAATCCACTGGGAACTGGTGGTATATGCAAATCCTTACCAAATTACACAGCATTATAGTGGAAAATATTTAGGTAAGCCATATGATTTGCCTGGAATGTCATATGATACATACATTCAGAGTTGAACGTTTTTCTTTCAGGTAAACAATGCGATGCTAATTAACTATTAAACTAATTACTAACAGGAATGCATAATTTAACTGGGGCGGTCTTACATCGAGGTAAACTAATGACAACATCACAGAGAAACTTTCCGTTGTACCATAAACTTGTATGGGGTTTATGAGATAAATAAAATCTCACATCTTGCTAAAAAAAGAAAAGAAAATGCCTACCGACCTATCTTAAGATGGAGATTTAGATGTGTGTGAAGTTTTATGAACATAGGTCAAATATTTCTTAGTTATGGCCAAGGTTAGGTTGCAGGTTGAAGTGTGACGGACGACAGATGATGGACAAAGTGATCCCTAAGTGTCTGCCATGCTTCGCAGGCGATACAAAAACAGACGCACAAACTTATAGCAAGCAGCCACAACAAAAATTCTACTGTAACAATTAACGGAATGTTTGCATTACCCTTGCATTGCTCGCCAGTGATATCGTTTGCTCCCGTGATCTTGAGTCTGAACACACTGTGACTTCTGGACGATCGCTCGTTACACTGTGTCTCTCCAACAGCACGGTTCTTTGACGCCATCTTCAGGAGATCTGTTATCTAGATTTGATGAGATAAATATTTTTATCAAATGCTGCTGCTTGTAGCGGTCTCATAATGTCATTTCAGATTTTTTTTAAAAACAAAAATGGTAGGTCCTACAAGGGTGTTATGGAGCAGAAAAAATCATTATTGAATCTAAGTCTGACTACCTTTGAACTAATGACCCTGAATTCAATAAGATGTATTGCCCTTAAAGTGAGCTGTCACTGCCCCACCACAGACAAGCTAAACTAAACAGTTAGTCTGTTTAAAGTAGGTGGTTAAAATGCTTCACAAATTGATGTAGACCTTCGACTCCATAATCAATAGGGGTCATCCTCTCACCAAGTACAATCAAATAATAAAGGTTGAAGGCAAGTGTGAGGGACAAAGTGATCCCTAAGTGTCCATCATGCTATGCAGGCGACACAAAAAAAAGAGTAGCCATACAGCAATGATACGTAATATATTCCTTTGACATTAAGTAAAACATTTATATGTATAAAGCAGCATCTTGCTGAACTTGTTGAAAGAAGATATTTTTAATAACTCAGAACCATATTCAAACATGTACATGAAAATATTATTTAAATCTTAAAATGGGACAATTTGTACTAAATTTAAGAGAAACTGACCTGGTTTTCTGATGTAACGGGAACCGTGGTCAGGTTGGTAACGGACACATCATTACCAACAGTTCCCAGCTTGATCTCGTGCTTCACATCGTTGCCATGGTTACCCAGGAGATCCCGGATCGTCTCGTTGTAGATCTCCAGAAAGGAGCCCTCAAACTCGTACTGCAATAAAAAAGGTAGATAGCATCGAAAAAGGCATTATTTGGTTTTAATACTTTACTAAAGTACTCATTGTGATGTATCTGTGTACTTCAAGTTAGAATGCGAAAGTAAAGAAAAGGCTTTGAATATTGAAAAATAAACACTTTGCCTGCCTATTTTTCTGCTGTTTTCATTCTGACATTTGCTTCAATGAAATTGAAGTTCTTTCAAGGACTGGTGAAGATTTTCAAGGAATATACCAGGATTTTTTCGACCTGACTAAAATTCCAGGATTTTTCATTTCAATGCTGAAAATTCAATGACTTTACAAATTTGTGGGAACGTTGTCAGGGCTATTCCATTAAAACATACATGGGACCCCAGGAAGGCAATTTTGAAACTGAACTCACATCCATAGATGCAAAATGGTGTTTAAAGAACAAATTCCAGACAATAGGGTTCACTGATAGATGTTTATTAAATTGCCTTCCTGGAATTGAATTGAATGTTGTTTAACGGCTCACCAACACAGAATATGTTATTTAGAGCCACCCCAGAGAGGGGAATAATACATAGGAATCCGGGAACCGTGCCCTACTCTTATTATCGAATAGATTCCTATGGTTCTTTAACAAGCTCGGAGGATAGACCGATACCTGAGACCGCCCGGTTTACGTCCCCATCCGACTAAGGGAAAGTGTCTTGCCCAAGAACACACCGACGGAACTCAGTGGCACCACGGAGGATTGAACCCGGGGCCTCCGGTTACAAATATGCCGCGTTACCGACTAGGGTCCTGTGAATGTTTTTATGGAATAGCCCTCAGTCTCAATACTAACAGTTTTTAAAACTTTGAGAAGATTTACCTGCCAGCCTTTGTCCTCTAGCTGTTTGGTGCTGGTGAATATCTGCAGTACTGCACGTGAGATCATTCCTCGTGTTGCCTCATCCTCCACGGACAGACCCTCCATGGTGTATGTTTTACCACTGCCGGTCTGTCCGTACGCAAATATGCAAATATTGTAACCATCCAGAGCCGACTGAAATTACATAAGTTGAAACGTACAGAAGAAATATTTATCAATTTTGTAACATCAAAACTACCTTTCTGCAAGTCATTCTAAATAATTGGGCAGAGAAAAAGTGCAGGCGCATTTTTAACGGTTTAACTATATTGATCAGACCAGAGCTGTAGATAAGATGAGTTTTTGAGTTTTACTCATCCTTCTTTTATAAAAACCCTCAGTTTTTTAAAACTGTGAGTATCATCACTCATCAACTAACTACAAAAACTCACAAGTTTTAAAAATCATGAGTAATATATATGTGTCCTGTGGAACAGTTTATTCCATATTTACATTCATGATGAAAAATGTTGCAGTAAGCATGTGTCTAATATTAAGGTCATACAGTGTTTTCTTTGTTTTTACTTAACTTCCTTTTGATCAGAATGCACGTAGTTACATGTATTTCTTTTAAAATGTATCAATTCACATCCATTTTGAAAGCGTGAACTATTTAAATTAAATGGTTTTATACTCTGAACAAGTTCCTTTTACTCATTCATTTTGAATCTGATGAGTAACTACTCATTGCAGTCAAAAAGTAGCTACATCTCTGTCAGACCAAACGTTAGTGTGTGAGAAAGCCAACAGACGATGACAGACGGACAAAGTGATCCCTAAGTGTCTGCCATGCTATGCAGGCGACACACGAAAACATACCTGTACAAGTTGGGAAATTTCATCAAACACCTCTGCCTGGGTTGAGCTGGGTGCAAACACACGATCAAACGAGAATTCGTATCTACCATTGCCCTTTCTTGCTCCTCCAATGGTACTCTGGAATGGAAGTAAGGCCAAAATTAAAATATTCTCCTCCAATGGTACTCTGGAATGGAAGTAAGGCCGAAATTAAAATATTATTTGTTTGCCCTTTACCTACCGACCAAAATTTTCAGCCCGACCCAAAATATTTTACTGAGTTTCCAAAAAAATAATTTATTTTATTTTTTTATTTTCTTCGATGATTGCAACAAGCAATACAAAAGTGTACAAAGTTGGTACATGTAAAATCAGTCAACCTTACAGTGTTATGTATTGTAATAGCACACATTAAATATTAATTACAAACACACAACATACATTATAGAATAGATAAATGTTAAAATATATCATTTGAAAAACAAATGAAAACATAGTTTTATCAAATCAAATCAAATAATTTACCAACCTACCTACCTACCTACCCAGTGATTTTTTGCTGGGTAGGTAAAGGGCAAACAAACAATATTTTAATTTAGGCCTAAGGGATTATTATTTGTATGTGTGTAATTGTTAATTTTCATAATTTAAGACTGGCACTTTATACAGACTTAATTGAATCTGCATTTCACACATCTTTATTAGGTCACCATTAAAAAATTGTTTGTTTGCAGTTTCCGACCCATGGCTTTTAGGTGTGGGTCGGTAGGTAGGGATATATATATATTTTTTAAAACATTTTATTATTAACGCATGCCATCGATGGCATGCAAATATCGTGTGCTTCACTAGTATTATCCATAGTTTTTTTTTTAAAAAGGGTTTAGTTAAATATTGACAGAACATGCAAGAAAAAAAAAAAAAAACTTGAAAAAAAAATTAATTAAAAAAAAAAAAAATTATTTAAAAAAAAAAAAAAAAAAAAAATTAAAAAAATTGTTTGGGTCGGCGGATTTGCCGTGGGTCAGTCGCAAACTGCAAACAAACAATATTTTAATTTAGGCCTTACTTATATTTTTTCTGAAAGTGCTAGGTTGTAAAGGCAATCTTCATGATGCAAGGATTCTAACTAAAGATTGTGTACATACGACATCACACGACATACATGTCCTGCTTTAGCACTGTCAGTTACTAGTCCAAAAAGTAGATCGGGGCCATTCATATTCACCTACTTTTGTTAGGAACATACTGTTGTCATATAGATATAAACATGCATGGTTCATACAGAATTATCAATATGAAATTGAAGGACTTTTTAAGGACTTCTAAGGCCCTAATAATCCATTTTTAAGGCCCGGATTAACTCATAACATTATCAGCGGCAAAAAAAAAATCCGATTATTTTTAAAACTACGTCAGATATTATTCCTCTTGTATAATTAATCGACTGATTATGAAATTCAAGGACCTTTAATGATATTTTGTCAGAATTTAAAGACTTTTTAAGGCTGGAGTGGATTTAAGGACTTTTAAAGGCTATTTCTGAAATTTAAGGACTTGTTAAGGCTGTATGAACCTTGACATGTCTAGAGTTCGAAAGCTCTACGATTTCCGGTGTCTAAAAAATAAAGACTTAAAAACATTTTCGTTTGTGCATATGGCTGGACAGACAGACAAGGTTAATACTATATGGCCGCTTCATTTCATGGTGGGGCATAAAAATAAGAACTCCCAGCCAAAATTCCTGTTATGGACATTGAATTGAATTGAATTGGATTTTATAGTCGCACCAACAGCTAAGGTCATATGGCGACTTTCCAGCTTCCACTGGTGGAGGAAGACCCCAGGTACCCCTCCGGGCAATTTTTGTGTACGGGCGGGCACCTGGGTAGAACCACCGACGTTCCGCAAGCCAGCTGGATAGCTTCCTCACATAAAGATTCCTAGCATGGACGTTGAAAACAAGCATCTTCTCCAGCACCTACCTCACTCATACTGCATTCAGCCAGCTTCTCCAGCACCTATCTCACTCACACTGCATTCAGCCAGCTTCTCCAGCACCTACCTCACTCATACTGCATTCAGCCAGCTTCTCCAACTCCAGTGTCTTCTGGTCCTCGTCCGAGAAGTGCATGTGTTGTATCTCACCATCGTTGCCTAGCAGTTCTTCTCCCAGGAGTGGACGTACCCGACAGAACACTCGGATGTTACCCTGAAAGGATAGAGGTTATTGATTGTACAGTTTTGAAGGGATCTACTCAAACTGTGCTTCAGAGTGTAGTAAGAGATTTAAAAATGAGCCCACAGTTAATATCTTGAGTTACTCAAAGAATTGTCCAAGTTTTACCTTGAATTAACATAACTTTTTAATATATATATATTTACCAGGATTATTTTATGAAATGTATCGATTCGAAAACAGAGGTATCTTTATATAGGGTGTCAAAATAAACGTCATGAAGCATTCCAGGACTTTATGATTATCTTTATACGCTTTTTTTTTTATACGGCTCATCAAAGTTTACTTTATATGGCCGCCCCAGAGATAGGATAAAATAAATAGGGAGTCCTAAAACACTGTAGTACTCTTACCTATGGTTCTTTAACGTGCTCAGAGGACCGACCCAGTTTACATTCCCATTTGACGGACGAATCTTGCCCAAAGACACACTAAAGACCAGGGCCCCATTTTATTAAACATCTTACAATAAGTCTCAATTTTAAAACTGTTCACATGTTTGTACCGCATTCAATGTAGACAATTATGTGTGGATTATGTGCAGAAATATCAAATGTATATGAAAATGAAATGAATTTGTGAACTCAAAGTAAAGAATTTAAGAAATTAACTTACAATCAAAATCATCGTTAAGTTGTTTCATAATAAACTTGGTTTAGTCCAAGAAGGGTAACTCTGACTGGTTTGCCCAAGAATAAGACTTCTTGTATTGCAGCACTTGCCAGCCATAGTGTATCCATAGGCATCTTATAATAGACAATTAACCCTTAACCCGCTACATATAAATAATGGACTGTTCTTTCTTTGAATTAAGACCATTCCATTTATGTGACAAAGCGGTGTTTTGGGGAAAATGACTGATTAGCAGCCAGACATTGTAAACCCCGATCAGTCTGTGAGTTACTCGAGGTTAATATAGTCGTGCTTAGCGGTTGAAGGGTTAATAGTCATGTGTAACAACAGGCTGTTAATTTATTCATTTTAAAATTATCAGGTTACCCCAGGGGTAATTTGGCTTTGGCGACTACCTAGCCAGGATTTCATAAGTGAAACTAATTATTTACTTTTAATAAGTATACTCTGCCTATAACGGTTCACCAACGCATTATAGGTGATTTAGTGCCATCCCAGAGGCTGTGGAAGGAAACAAGAATCCAGTACCTGCCCCACTCTTACTAACGTATTCCATTTATAATACCGTGGTTCTTTAATGTGTTCTGAGGATAGACTCCGATACTTGGGACAGCCCAGTTTACGTCACCATCAGCCATGAGGAAGTGTTTTACCCAACAACACACCAATGAAACTCAGTGACATCAGCGAGATTTGAACCCAGGTCCTTCTGATTTAAATTCCATACCAGCACCTGGCAATAGCAAGGAGTTTGAGATGTACAATGTTTAAATATTTATAAAGACACGTAATTCTGGGATACCTTGAGTTCCTGTATAGTGTTGTGAAGCTGCCGGCGTACGGTCTCATGTTCGCGGAACTTGCCGTTATAGTCTTCTACCATGGCATCTCGCTTGGCGACCATCCTCTGCAGATGTACAATATCTGCATCTCTCTCACTGCCATATTTTGTGGAAGTTTCCAGTCCAAGCTGAAATATGAAATAGGTCAACAAGGTGCACACTTTATAATCTTTATATAAGTCAAGTTAAAATCCTTTTCACATAAACCTTTTTCTCAATTAAATTGAAATTATGTCAATGCCATGATAAAGAAACCATTAAGTTGAGCTAAAATGGGGTTTGCACCAACACAAAAAGGTTATATCATGCAAACATGAATGAGTATTCCAGACCCACCCTCCATCTACATCGAAAGAAAAAGATTATTTGAAAATATATTTTGTCCCAGAGAAAAATATTGCGTTCTATCTGGGTGAATCATTTGCGGTTTGCCTGAAGATGATTTTAGTCTTTCACTGACCTTTGTGGCCTCCAGCTCTGCAACAAGCCCAGCCTGTGATGACGTCAGCTGGGCAACAGACGATTTGAGACCAGCCACTTCCTGTTGCATGGCACCCAGTTCCGACTCTAAACTCTCCTTCTGTCGCCGTAGAGATGCCTTTGTGAACTCGAAGTTTTCGGTGTCCCTCTCGAGTTGTCTCCGGACATTGTGAAGATCATCTTCAACCTCTCTGAAAATTAATCAAAATAACGTTGAGCTTTCTGCGTACGTATTTATTTCAGACTGGGTAATGTTCATGCATAAATGCCTATTCTAACGTATTTGACAATAATCCTGCAATCCGATTGTTTGACGTCCAAGATTTTGCAACTATTAAATAGTACGAAATCCGTTGCAAGTCATGTCATGTGATGTTAAACCGTCAAAAATGTGACATTAAAGCAGTTTCCTGTTATTTTTCTTCTACCTTCCCAAGCAAAAATCATGATTTTGTTGCCCCTAAAATTTCCATAAAATTTATCTTCATAAAGCTTTAATATTACTTCATAGTTAATTGTTGTTGCCACTTTAAAGTTCTCCGGCCATGTTTTGTTTCATGAACATGTTTATGTTTATTTAAATCGAAATCAATACACAACAATAGATATTTACAATTCACACATTGCAATATCTGTGAAAAGCGAGAATAAGATTTTATTTGATGATGCAGAAAACTTTGAACAGGTAAATTAATCCAAAGGTAAATGTATTTATCAATTATCTGGCAATAGTTGTGCAGCTATACAATTCAGATTTACCTCATTTCCCCGTGCAGTCACGCAGTGGTAAAAGTATTATCTACGTCATGCAAATAATACTTATTTTTACATACAAATTAGTAGCGGATCTAAATATATGTTTCTCTCTGGGACTATCAAGAAATGTTCATATGATGTTTAATATTTAAATTTACTACAAAAAGGGTGGCCATTCAGTGTTTTTTTTATGCCTAATTTGGGGCCGAAATTCGGCCCCATTCACAATTCCAAAAAGTATAATTTTTTCACAATTATATACAACAAATTCACAATCTTAAAAAAGAAAAAGAAAAATATGTTGTTTTTTGGTGTTTTTTTTGGTAAATACAGACCAATAAGGATACTAGTCTTAATATAAGCTGGTGTCAAAACTAGTCTGTATTTACCAATAACAAAACTTAAAACCAAGGGATATTAAACTGGAAAATAAAAGTGAAAAAAGTTTATTTCTCTTTTGTTATAATATTTCACAATTTCTAGAAAAATGCCGCTATTTTTCACAATGACACGGGCACAGACTGCATTCACAAAACACATAAAAAAAACACTGCCATTCATCTTTAACAGATTTCTATCACTATTTATCTGATAACTGTTATTGTACTATTTCCCCACAACTTGACTAGAAGGTTGTTCCATGGAACACTTGTGTCGCCTGCAGTGTGCTTATTTCAGCCAGTACAATCTAACTACAACGTTTGAAGACAGGGGGTGCAATCCTTCATGAATTGTGGAGCAGTTTTTTTTTTAAAGTGTGAAACAAGAGGCCCAAGCGGGCCTGTGGATGCTCTATTGGTTAAAGATAAAGTAAAGGGACTATAACTCTGTCAAAAATGATTCAACCGAAACATGGCCATGACGTACTCAACTAGGCTTGTTTAATACTGATCATCACTGCCAAGTTTCATTGAAATCTGGACAGAGGTTCAGGAGAACTAGTCTTATCTGTAAAAAGTTAGTGTATTAAACCTTTAACTCTGCCAAAATTCATTCAACTGGAACAGGGCAAAGAAATGCAAAACTAGGCTTGATACTGATCATCCCTGCCAAGATTCGCTGAAATCCGACCATGGTATCAGGAGAATTAGTTGGGACAAAGTTTGTGTATTAACTTTAAAAGGGCCATAACTGTGCCAAAACATCATTCAACCAGAACACGGCAATGACAGGCGCAACTAGGCTTGGTACTCATCATCCCCGCCAAGATTCGCTGAAATCTGGCCAGGAGTTCTGAAGAGACTACCGGTAGTCTGGACAAAGTTTGTGTATTAAAACTTTAAAAGGGCCATAACTGTGCCAAAACATCATTCAACCAGAACACAGCAATGACAGGCGCAACTAGGCATGGTACTCATCATCCCCGCCAAGATTCGTTGAAATCTGGCCAGGAGTTCTGAAGAGACTAGTATGGACAAAGTTTGTGTATTAAATTTTTTAAAGTGCCATAACTCTGCCAAAACTCACTCAACTGGAATACGACAACAATATGCACAACTAGGCTTGATACTGATCATCCTTGTCAAGTTTCGTTAAAATCCGGCCAGGGGTTTAGGAGAACCAGCCCGGAAAAAGTTGGTGTATCAAAAACCTTTAAAGGGCCACAACTCCGCCAAAAATCTGTCAACCGGGACATGATGATGACATGCACAACTAGGCTTGGTACTGATCATCCCTGCAAAATTTCGTTGAAATCCGGCCAGGGATTCAGGTGAACTAGTCCAAACAAAGTTTGTGTATTAAAACCTTTAAAGGGCCATAACTCTGCCAAAAATCATTCAACCGGAACACGGTGATAAAATGCACAACTAGACCTGGAACTGATCATCCATAAAAGGTTTCTTTTAAATCCGACCAGGGGTTCAGGAGAAGTAGTACAGACAAAGTTTGTGTATTAAAACATTGAAAGGGTCATAACTCCGCCAAAATCAGTCATCCGGAACACGGTGACAATATGTACAACTAGGCTTGGTACTGATCATCCCTGCAGTTTTATTGAAATCCGGCCAAATGAAGGCCCTTTCTTCTTAACTAGGCAAAATACAGCATTTTTGAGCTAAATAAAGGGTCATAACTCCGGATTACTAATTCAATTTGGTTGATTTTCGAACTTGCCCAAGCTTTCGGATTTTTTCCCCGCTCATTTCGTTTCTTTCCGCTCTGACATTAAATTATGTTTTAATTTGTTTTAAATTATGACACAAGCTATTTCTTATCAAATATGGTCTCCTATTGTGAATGAAATACTAATGAATGAATGAATGGTGTTTTACGGCACGTCGACACATAAATAGGGGATATTGTGCGCAAAAACTGATGAAAGATGAAGAAATGAAATAGTAATTAAAAATTAATGTACATATATAAAGATAAAACTATTTACAAATAAGGAATGATATGGTAGTAATATAAACTATATATGTAAATCAACAAATGCCCGTCAACGGGTATATAAACAAGTAAATATATATAAGAAAATAGCATGAAATACTAGTCTCCATTGAGGATTAAGTGAATTTAAGTGGCATTGATGTTACATCGCGACATTTTGTGGCGAAAAATAGAATTGTGAATTCAGCACAAGTACGCATGCGTGAGGAAAAATCAACAAAAAAACTCCGTTGAACAGCAGTTTTCGGAAGTTCAGTATTAAATCGGATGATTACGCTCTAGTTTTTGTACAAATAAAGTACTTCAATAATTAGTCTTTAGTTTGTTTTATATTTAATCTCACAAAAATGACGTACTCATGGTGTATTTGCGCATTCTTGAACACCTGCTAACATTCAGAAACAACAACTCTTGTCATGTGGCGGTAACGTGCATGCAGGTACTATAAACAAGCTCGTCTTATTTCGAACTAAAAACTTGTTCCAACTAATAATTCTCATGAAAACTTTACTGAAATAACACTTCAAATATTCATACACATGTTATCATTCATCAAGAGAGAAATTTTGGCTCTTTTAGGCTAGTTTACTCAGTTTTCAGAATTGTTCAAATCTGATCTTGACATTGTCACGATAAGTCAGGTAGGCCATCTAATGCGAGTACTCATTTGTTTACAGCAAAAATGACAGGTTTAGGCCCAGTGTTTTTTTATGCCTAATTTGGGGCCGTTATTCGGCCCCATTCACAATGCCAAAAAGTATACTTTTTCACAATTATATCCAAAAAATTCACAATCTAAAAAAAAAAAAAAATACCAGTAAAGATACTAGTCTTAATATACGCTGGTGTTAAAACTAGTCTGTATTTACCAAAAACAAAACTTAAAACCAAGGGATATTAAACTGTGCAATTAAAAGTGAAAAAAAGTTTCTTTTTCTTTTGTTATAATATTTCATAATTTTCACAATTTCTAGAAAATGCTGCTATTTTTCATAATGGCACAGGCACAGGCTGCATTCACAAAACACATAAAAAAAACACTGAGGCCATACTAAATTAATTGCTAGTTTCTCATCCAACTTTATATCAAAATAGTGTCTGTGTGGGGGTACAGAGGGTGTGTGTAGGCACTTGTAAGGCAAAAATAGTAAAACATACTACTATACTACTGAGTACTGCCAAGATTGAAAACACATTTTTAATAGGGTTTCATACTTCCAGCAATTTTTTTTTTTTGAAGAAATAAAAATTACCAGGGCGGCATAAAAAACTAGAGGTCAATGACCTTGAAGCTCTACTGATTGATTTTGATTTCAGGAAGTAGTCGCTACAGACTTGTTTTTTGAAAATCTATTTTTAACCGTGGCGGCCATCTTGAATTTCCGGCCGACCTGAAATTTTGCTAGGATCAATTAGACATTAAGAGCAACATTCCTGTGAAGTTTCATGAAAATCCGTCAAGTAGTTTCAGAGGAGAAGTCGCTACAAGTTTTCATTATATAACTCTATGTAAACAAAGATGGCCGCTGGCAGCCATGTTTAACGTCAAATCAAAACGATTTTCGACAAGGACCAACATCATGTCATACTGATCATTTTAGAAAAAGTCCCATATCAATATCTCTTATTGTTTTGAAGAAGTAGTCGCTACAAACTTATTTATTTTAAATCTATTTTTAGCTGTGGCGGCCATCTTGAATTTCCGGCCAACCTGAAATTTTTCTAGGATCAACTAGACATCAAGAGCAACATTCCTGTGAAGTTTCATGAACATCCGTCAAGTGGTTTCAGAGGAGTAGTCGCTACAAGTTTTTACTATATAACTCTATGTAACCAAAGATGGCCACTGGCAGCCATGTTTAACGTCGAATCAAAATAATTTTCCACAAGGATCTACAACATGTCATGCTGATCATTTTAGAAAAAGTCCCATATCAATATCACTTATAGTTTTCAAGAAGTAGTCGCTACAAACTTATTTTTTAAAAATCTATTTTTAGCTGTGACAGCCATCTTGAATTTCCGGCCGACCTGAAATTTTTCTAGGATCAATTAGACATCAAGAGCAACATTCCTGTGAAGTTTCATGACAATCCGCCAAGTAGTTTCAGAGAAGTAGACGCTACAAGTTTTTACTATATAACTTTATGTAAACAAAGATGGCCGCTGGCAGCCATGTTTAACGTCAAATCAAAACGAGTTTCGACAAGGACCAACAATCATGTCATACTGATCATTTTAGAAAAAGTCCCATATCAATATCTCTTATAGTTTTGAAGAAGTAGTCGCTACAAACTTATTTATTTTAAATCTATTTTTAGCTGTGGCGGCCATCTTGAATTTCCGGCCGATCTGAAATTTTTCTAGGATCAACTAGACATCAAGAGCAACATTCCTGTGAAGTTTCATGAACATCCGTCAAGTAGTTTCAGAGGAGTAGTCGCTACAAGTTTTTACTATATAACTCTATGTAACCAAAGATGGCCACTGGCAGCCATATTTAACATTGAATCAAAATAATTTTCCACAAGGATCAACATCATGTCATGCTGATCATTTTAGAAAAAGTCCCATATCAATATCACTTATAGTTTTCAAGAAGTAGTCGCTACAAACTTATTTTTTAAAAATCTATTTTTAGCTGTGACGGCCATCTTGAATTTCTGGCAGATCTGAAATTTTGCTAGGATCAATTAGACATCAAGAGCAACATTCCTGTAAAGTTTCATGACAATCCGCCAAGTAGTTTCAGAGGAGTAGTCGCTACAAGTTTTTACTATATAACTCTATGTAAACAAAGATGGCCACTGGCAGCCATGTTTAACGTTGAATCAAAACGATTTTTGACAAGGATCAACATCATGTTATGCTGATCATTTTAGAAAAAGTCCCATATCAATATCACTTAGAGTTTTCAACAAGTAGTCGCTACAAACTTGTATTTTAAAACTCTATTTTTAGCTTTGGCGGCCATCTTGGATTTCACATCAACATGAATTTTTGCTAGGATCAACTAGACTTTATGGGCAATATTTCTGTAAAGTTTCATGAATATCCATCTAGTAGTTTCAGAGGAGTTGTCGATACAAATAAAAGTTTACGGACAGACGGACGGACGCCGCACAACGGCATAAGCTCTGCTGATCTCTGATCAGAAGAGCTAAAAATGGATCTGTCATTGAATGAATCGGAAGAAATTGACAGACGCAAATGCAACATAATTATAAAATGGCTTTCGGAGGACGATACAGACGATTTAGATAAAGTTAAGGAGATCTTCACAATATTTGGCAAAGACGCTGCAAACATTAAATCAGTTCAACAAATTGGAAAAAAGAATGAGGCAATAAACAATGACAATGGAAATGGCGAAGTAGTGGATGGAGCTCAAGCAAGAGCTACTAGAAATGGAGCATTGAGAATAAGTTGAAATTTATACATTACTGATTTATAGAAGTTTGACTTTTAACCAGTAATGTATACATTTCAACTTTCTAATCTGAAGAAAGAGGAATACATTTTTCCAGGGTAACTGTTCCCCCTACATGCTTCTAATATTCTTATATGAAAGTAAATTTCAAAAGAATATTAATATTTATATATCTTGGATTAAAGTGAAATTATATTTACCAAAACATTATTAGAAAGCATGTAGTATTGTCTGCTCAATGACAGGGGTATCATCCAGTGTTTTTTTCATGTGTTTATTAGAAAGCATGTAGTATTGTCTGCTCAATGACAGGGGTATCATCCAGTGTTTTTTTCATGTGTTTCGTGAATTCAGCCTGTGCCCACCCATGCCATTGTGAAAAATAGCGGCATTTTTCACTTTTATTTTTACAGTTTCAGAGGTTGGAATTGAGAGATGTAGCAAACCAATGAAATATAAGACTAGTATCCTTAGTGGTCTGTATTTACCAAAAAAAAAACATAAAAAAAACACTGTCATCGGAAGCCATCTGATTGTTGTCGCCAGATTTAGGACTATAATGTTATCTAAGCCTTAGCCTTAGTATACCTAAAGAACCAAACATCAGGCTTATTCATTTGGCAATACATTATTAGAAAGCATGTAGTATTGTCTGCTCAATGACAGGGGTATCATCCAGTGTTTTTTCATGTGTTTCATGAATGCAGCCTGTGCCCATGCCATTGTGAAAAATAGCGACATTTTTCACTTTTATTTTTACAGTTTCAATTGAAAAAAAACTACCTACCTACACACCTCAGAAATTCTGGGTTGGATAACTCCAATTTTTTTTTTAATTTAGGCCCTATCGTCTTTAACGAGGCAAAATACAGCAATTTTAACTAAATCAAGGACCATAACTCTAGAGTTACTGATCTGATCTGGTTGGTTTTCAAAATCATCTGAGCTTTTGATGACATCAACAATCTGGTAAAGTTTGATAAAGATCGGATGAAAAATGAAGGCCCTATTGTCTTAACGGGACGAAAGTTAACGACGGACGACGGACAACTCGGCATCCCATAAAAAAGGGCATAAACCTGCATTGGAATTTGGATACCTGATAAGGAAAAACTGTATAAAGTTATATGACCACTGGTCAATATTTTACCATGTTATGAGCTAGGTTAGGTTGCAGGTTAGTTTTAGGACTAGATGGGTGTTACGCTGAACACGTGTGTCGCCTGTCAGCTCTTTGTCAGTATAACATGGTTTTTTGGACCCAGATAAATGACCTTGACAAACTGGCCCGACTAAGCTTTCGTGAAGAATAAAAATAGTATTTAACCCATACAATGACCTTCAGTGTGCCCTTGACCTTTATATTTTAGTACGCTGTCATTACAAGTATATATTGACAGATTGATGAAGAAATAAAAAGAATTGAGAAAGTTATAGCGAACATTATTAAAGTTTTTGTGAAGAAAAAAAAAAGAGTATTTAACTTATATAATGACCTTCAGTGTGACCTTAACCTTTATATTTTAGTATGGTCATGTCGATGTTGTCATGCTGAGTATATTTTGAAAGTCTGATGAAGAAATATCAAGAAATGAGAAAGTTATAGGCAACGTTAAGTTTTCGTGAAGAAAAAAAGAGTATTTAACCCATATAATGACCTTCAGTGTGACCATGACCTTTATATTTTAGTATGGTCATGTCAATGTTGTCATGATCAGTATATATTGAAAGTTTGATGAAGAAATATCAAGAAATGAGAAAGTTATAACCAACGTTAAGTTTTGTGAAGAAAAAGAGTATTTAACCCATATAATGAACTTCAGTGTGACCTTGACCTTCATATTTTAGTATGGTCATGTCGATGTTGTCATGATGAGTATATATTGAAAGTCTGATGAATATTAAGAAATGAGAAAGTTATAGCCAATGTTAAGCTTTAGTGACGGACTGACGGACTGACGGACAGACTGTGCGACGACAAAGTGATCCCTATGTATCGCATTTTTCTTAACTCTTCCCAAATGAAAGTCAGACTTATTGGTCATTGGTAACAATATTCTGTGTGGTAAGATGAATATGTGTGTGAAGTTTCATGAACACAGTCAAGTTATGGCCAGTTATGAGCTTGGTTAGGTTGCAGGTTAAAGTGTTATGAAAGGGGGAATAGCTCTGCCAAAATGAAAGTCAGGGTTATTGGACATGTGTTACAACATTCCTTGGGTTAAGATGGAAGATGTGTGTGAAGTTTCAAGAATATAAGACAAACACTTTTCAAGTAATAGCCAAGGTTAGGTTGCAGGTTAAAGTGTGACGGACATACAGCTACGGACAAAGTGATCCCTAAGTGTCTGCCATGCTATGCAGGCTAGCATCGTTAGCAGTCATGTCTGTATAGGCAGGCGACACAATAATCACACTATTGGTTGCCATAAAAAGGGTTAGACCTTTTCTCAAATTCTAAAAAAAGGGATTGTAAATGGGTACACATGCACTGCAAATTTATACCCAACATAATTTTGAAAGATAGCAACTTTTCATGCTGTGTTCGATATATATGAGCCGCGACACATATGAAAACGGCCCTTTGGATGTTTAGACGACAACGTCATAAAGTAACAATTTAAGACGACGGCCAGTAATCAATTAATTACTAATCAAATTTCTCGTCACTTCCATGTTTTACCTAATTATTTTATCAAAGGGAATGTGTTCTCTTAATATAAATAGTTGATGCTATAGAAAATGGTAATATGTTTATGTTTTTTGTTGTTATTTAATCCACGATGTCGTCCAAGATGCAGACGTCAAAAATAATGGTGAGTACAATCTTTAATTTTCAAATTGAGATAAAATCATTTTTAATTAAGATATCAACATAAAATAAAGAGATTTTTAAAGAGAAAATCACCGTGTTTCATAAACATCAAAAAATATAAAATGTCAAAATTTTGTCTGAGGGTAGTTTTCGCGTAATATAAGGGCTATTCCATTAAAACATACCAGGGGGTAGCGGAAGGCACTTTTAAATTTAACCACCCACCTATAGATGCAATTTTCATATTGATATGACCACCCATAGAAGTAAACTGACATGGAAGACAACCATCCATGTATTTTTATTGTTTAACCGTGTACTTTTTAAATTAATGATTTGGAAGTTGCCAAAAATGTATTTAAGTTTAATATATATAATATATTGTTGGATGAAGGGTTGTGTACTCAGACTCATGAATTTGAGCAACCACCATTTTTCTGCACTTAAGTCTTAACCATTGAATGTTCTCACTAACAATCTGCAGGTGAAGCTGGGATTCAAACTCATGACCTCAGCAGTGAAAGGTTTATAGTGGTCTATACAACAACATCAACAACAGTGCATTCAAATGTTTTAAGTCTTGTTTTAGATGTATTCAATCCACCAGCTGTTACTGTTCAAGTGAACCACATACATTTCTGACCATTAGATATGAAGATTCCAAGCAATGATATTTCTTAAATTCAAGTTTACTTCACTTCCAGAATATATATGCCTATTACCTATTTAAAGCTTGTTTTCTATTGTTATTATATAACTTTGTTTGCGGGGGCTATATAGGAATCACACTGTCCGTCACGTAGTGTCGCGAACGTTAACGTCACATAAACTCTCACTTAGGACAACTACTTCTACAATTTTCAACATATTGAACTGAAACTTTGTATACATGATCAGCATCAAGTGTATAAGTGTGCGACATACATTTCTTATGGCTCGCTAAATGCCATACAGAGTTATTGCCCTTGGACTTTGTGATATACTATATAGCATTTATGCAATCTTGTGACCCGAACTACTACTACAGATTTCAAGGTCTTGAACTGAAACTTTCTATACATGTTCAGCATCCAGTGTAGCTGTGGTTAACTTAAATTGTGTTGGCTCCCTCATTGCCATGCAGCGTTATCGTCCTTGGACTTTGTGATGTACTATATAGTATATAGCATTTATGCAATCTTGTGAGGCAAACTACTTCTACAGTTTTCAGGGAATTGAACTGAAACTTTCTATATATGATCAAATCAAGTGTAGATGTGCGTGGCATAAAGTTTATTTGCCTCATTCATTTCCTTGTTGAGTAATCGCCCTTGGACTTGTTGCCTCTGATCTTACTAAAAAAATAGTTTTTTGGGGTATTCATCACCTTCAGTGATAGTTCTAGTTAATTCACATTATTAGACATAAATAGGTTAATCAACATTGTTTTCGTATTACGGGATATAATTTCTTCGGCCAGTTCACATATCTTGATATGTGATATGTGAACTTGCCGAAGGAATTATATCCAATAATACGTGAAGGAATTATATCCATAATACGAAAACAATGTTGATTAACATATATATATATATTACATTTTAAATTATGAGCAAATGTCCCTTTAATTCAATAACTACACGCGGTCTATTTGACCTACTTTGCATCAGAGCGCGCGTGAAGAACGACAGTCAAAAAAGGGTGTACCACCAACAGAATCTCAAATTGTTTTTACCCCCACCCCCCCCACCTACAGCATTTTAACTCCCCCACATACCCCCACCAATTGAATTTTAAGTGTTCTTTGCATGATCAGATACGCCCCACCAATAGAATTTTAACTGGTTAGAACTTTTTCTGCCATTTGAAGTGTTCTTTGCATGATGTGCAGAAATGAATCGAGCAGCCCATGCGGTGGGGCTCAACCTGGGCAGTGCTTAATTTACATCACCACCTGATCCCATATAAGCTATGTGCCAGTTAAAGAGTAATGATATCATATTTTTAGTGGAAAGAGAAGTAACATTCCATTTAAATTGACAAAACATATTCCCCACCCACTAACAAATATGTTAACGAGTGCTGAATTTATTTTGTTTCACGTGGAATAGCTATGTAATGCATACATTATGCATTGACGTAATGACTGTTTACCTGTGAATGTGCTTTTTTAACATACACAAGTCATTCGGGCAATTCCAGAATTAAATGTATAGGGGGTGGTGGAGGAGGGTGTTGTTGTCGGGGGACACCTTTTCAAGACCCCCACCACCGATGAAATAAAAATTCTGCGGACCCCCATGACCCATTAAAAAAAAAAAAGTATCGACCCACCCACCCATCAAAAAAATAAATCGGGGACCGCACCACCCATCAATAAAAAAATAAAGACCAAAATATTAAATATCGGACCCCACCACCCATCTAAATAAAAAAATAAAGTTTTGTTTAATTAAAAAAAATAATCTGGAAATTAGCATATATTAAAGGGACACTGTCTGCAACCTTAAACTTATAAAGCACAAAATAATTAAACACCTACCATTATTCAATATTTACTATTCTAAAAACAAGATCATTTGCTTGAAATCAATATTGGTACAATTTTTTTTTAAAAAAAGTACCGCTTTTTTGGCTTAAACCACACACTAAAATTAAACTCACGGGTAACCCAGTAGTGCAGACTTCTGTTGCTCTAAATTAAACCCAGCAATGTTAACAAACAACAAATAAAACATTTTAAAAATTCAAATTTATTACTAGAATTATTTGGGTCTATCCTCATGTTTTCACTGTTCATTTCACTGTTATCTGGTTATGCTCAATAATCTGCTTTATTACTCACAGAGTGTCGCTTTAAAGTCCGTTGTTATATTTTTGTACTTACAAAACATAACAATATTGAGAAAGTAAGAGTAAACGAAAAAAAAAATCTTTTTTTTTTTATTTTTTTTTATTTATACCCCACCCACTCCACCAAATATTGGCCGCGATTTTTCAAAAACGGCCGTGCAAAAGACGGCTGCACGGTTGGCTGGCTAATAACTTCCCCTCTGCAATATAACCGATAGTATGTATCAAACTGAGTACGATGTACAATAGTACGAATCTTAATTGAGTACGAAGTACGAAATTTTGTAGGAGTTGTCGTTCTTGAATTCATTCTATTTTTAGAAGCAACAACACCTTGACAACAATCTGTTTATCAACGAGTATTAAAGAAAAAAATGTGTTTTTTAACATGAAAAACACCCATTAAAAATGTTTGAGACCCCATCTTGATTGATTTATTTCACATACCCCACATTCCCCACAACTCAATTGTTTTTGTGTGAGATTTACCCACCCACCTGTAGATGTGATTTTCCTGTGTTTGGACGGTACCATAGATGCGATTTATGGGACAAGGCACCCTATCATGTATTTTCTATAAATTGCCGTCCGCTACCCCCTGGTATGTTTTAATGGAATAGCCCTAAGCAAATTAACTGATTTTGAAAATACAATTTTGCAGGAAGGGAATGACTCTAAATTCAACCTTATTCCAAATTTTACACATTTATTCTTCACAATGTATGAAATATTACTGATTGTAAATTGCTTTGTTGCTGCATCATCTGATTTTTCTGGATTACCAACATTGATAATTTTATTATTATCCATGTGTTGAGATTATTTTTAAAACATTTTCCTGAATTTTACCCTTGTGAAGATAATTAACCAGATGTTTTTGTTTTACTAAGTAAATTATCTTTAGATAAAATTTCAACATAATCCAGATCTTGTGTTCATGGCTAGCAGTCGTGTTTGTATAAATTTCCCAGATAAGTTCTAAGCATTAGCAAAAAAGAGAAAAAAATATTTCCCCATCCTTAATTTGGTTGTACGTCGTTTATTTAGGAAACAACGATCAAACAAACACATGGTAATCAACTACTGAAGCCGTAACATGTTTTTATATTAAAATTGCTTCGACGGAGGAGAAGCCTTTTATCTGATTTATGTATATATAGACCCTTTTTGTTAGGAATACTGCTGTCATTGTTTGAAGTCTGAAAGCTCTATGGCTTTTGGTGTCTGAGAAACAGACTTTCAAGAAAAACTTGAATCTAAAAGGACGGACGGACAATGGTAACACTACAGGGCTTTTTTCCACAAAATTGGGAAGAGGCCCAGGCCTGTCCATTTTGGGAAAAAAGAACGAGCTTATTTCTCATTTTGGGAAAAATACAATGTTTCATAAATTAAGTAAATATGACATTAATATACTTTATTTATATTGTCATCCATTATTTACCATAATTATTAACTTTTCCAAGTCGGAATTTACTTAGCAGACAAAAACACACTGCAGAATTCATGCTTTTTCTCAAATTCTGAGAGACTGCTGTTTTCCGATTGGGAAATATTTCTGCCACAGTTGGGAAAAAACAGTCCAATTTTCTGTTGGGAAGAGGCCCTTTACAGGCCTCTGTTATATAAGGTAAAAAAGCCCTGCACTATATACCCGCTTAACCTCGTGGCCGGGCATAAAAAATGTACAAAGGTGGATCATGTTTTATAAGAAATTTGCTTTGTTTGAGTGAAGGCTAATCATATAAAGTGCCTCCCCAAACCCCATGGGGAGATATAGGGTAAATTGTATTGAAATTTTGCGACGGAATATCAGTCGTTTATTGGTCGCAATTTTGTTTAACGGCGACGCATTAGTAGTCGTTAAACACGATATGCGACCGTTAAAACGACCGACATACTGTCGCAAATTTCGAAACTTGGTTAACCCGTTTTTAAAGCATTTCATTGGTTTTGACAGTTTGCTCACAAACGCACTGAAAAAAAATGTTAAAGATGTCTCGTATACAGTTGAACGTCACATGACTGAATTTGCGATGGGTTATCAGGGCAAGAAAATTTGTTTCTAAGTTACTCGTCCTACGCAATATCTGGGCTCTTCATTGGACCAAAAAATGTTTAGCCATTTTGGCTAAACCACCTCAATTTTCTTTAGCCAATTGGATTTTTGTTTAGCCATTTTTGGCTAAGCTTTTTTAGCCACTTTAGCAGAATTTAATACAATTTCCGATGAAATATTTGTATAACTCTCTTATCTTATCATTAATATATATATATATATTAAACCAAGTTGAATGATATTATTTCTTTGACTTGCTGATTACGACATGATGTATGTAATACTTGGAAACAGGATAATTAATGCACACAGTATATATGAAACTACTCGATACTATTGATTCTAGAATTATATTAACAAAATAATCTTATTTGACCTATTATATATTATAGTTATATATATTCCTTATAGCACAGGTTTCGCAAATACCATTCAAAAATAGGTCAAATAAGATTCTTTTGTTAATATAATTCTAGAATCAACAGTATCGAGTAGTTTCATATATACTGTGTTTGTGCCACTAGTTTGTGCGCCGTAAAACCCAATTCAATTTTCATGTTCATTGGTTAATTACGCCCTCCTGTGGCACCATGTCGGTGGTACCATCCAAAGTAGAAGATCAAGTTTACATCCAAGGTAGAATAAGACCTCAGTGTCTCCTTCCACTTAGTTCAGATGAACAGTCAGAACATGGGGGTGAGGATGTTGTTGGCTCACTTTGCATACTTTTTATCTTGATGTAAATGGAGAGGAAGCTTTCCTTTTTATGACATATGACATTTTTATGTGTTGGTGCGTCTTGAAACCATTCAGTCAATCAATCAATCAATCAAACAAGCAGCCAAGCATGTAAATTTACCCATGATGGAAAAAACGGATGACACAGTAATCGTTCTGTTTTTTTGTGGCCTCGCATACAACTCAAAATAAATGGCTTCAATGCGCGAAAACAGATGACAATGTAATATATACATGTTGTTTACATGTACGTATCATGGGCTACTTTCTGTTTTTAATAACGGAGTTACATGTTTTTTATAACGGTGTTACAAAGTCATTATTTTAGCTAAAAGGGTATAAATCTTTGTATGAGAAAGGTTAAATATGACCATTTTGATAAGAGTTATACATCTTGTTTACGTGCTGTTTTGCGTTGATGTTTTTTTTTAGGCGAGCTTTTTTTGGGTTTCTAATCTTCCTCCAGTATAGACACACTAAGTGAGTTGCAGTTAGACGTTGTTATGTAAAATAAGCCTTGTGTAATATAAAGCACAAAGGTCGTAACACAGTCTGTATATTTTAGCTCTTTTGTAAACACCGAGAACCCGTCAAGGATTTTCCTGAAAAACATGGCCGCGACCTCGGACTTTTTCCTTTCGCAACTTTCGCCAATACCAGCCATCAGTTTACATGGGTCAAAATGACTCGCCAAATTGGCGAAAGCACTTGACAAAAGTTTCGCCATTTGCAATTTGGTTTCGCCTATGGCGAGTGGCGAAGACAAATGAAGAGCCAAGAATATTTGAATGGTCAAATTGATAAATTGTTAAAGAATTTATCTGAATTTCTACTCGTCCTGCATCAATGAGCACTTGTCATAGCGAGCGGACGAGTGGAATTTTTGTGCCCTGGGTTATGCATTATTTAATGGTCGCAAATATTTGAACGCCAACCAATCGCATTGCAGGATTTTTGACAAGTGCGTTATAATTATATTTTACTGAGACATCCCTCACCTTAGTTGTTTACGGAGGTTGTCGCTTTCCCTGCTGGCATTGGATGCATGCTCCTCCTTCTGAGCCACTGTACCGGAGAGTTGCGAATTTTTGTTTTCCAGCAATGCAATTCTCTCATTGCATAGGGACATCTGCAAATAACAAATTCGGAAAAACATTGCTCCATATTTGGAAGAGAGCTAGCAAGGTGAATCGATTATTGAGTTGTTGCTTTTTTGTTCCGAAAGACGCTAATACAATACTCATGCAACTTGCACTTTGACATCTGGTGTTGCATTGGCTTTGGCAGAAATTGAGAATGAAGAATAAACAGCTTTCCAACCCACTTCCCAAAACGCAACAACTAGTACTTTTACATTTAATTATCTCAGGGCCCTCGTCAACTTTTAGGGGACTGGGGCCAGGGCCCTCAGGAAGGGCAATTTTGTGTTGTTTTCATATCAAAGGGGAATTTCTAAGAAACACAAATTAGTGTGTTTTTTTTATTATTTAAGTGGTACCAAGAATTTACCATTCCAAATTGCAAATTGTATGCTATTTTCCTGTTTTGGAGTTAAACAATTTCTAAAATATATATATTTTTTTTAGAATTTTTTTACGAGGGAATTTTTCACAGGAAAAGGGGGGAAAATATAGTCATTTAGGGGAGGGGAATTGCGCCGAATTTAGGCCCCAAATATGGCCAAACAGTGCCCTGGATCTTCACATATTATTTTCACTGTGTCCTGTAAATTCAACTTCTCGCAACTCAAGAGTTACAACAGTCCCCACCCCATACCTCTGATTCCACACTTTACCGAATGAATGGGCCGACTAGTCCTAGCACTATCCGTTATATGCTGAGCGCCATGCAAGGGAGCTTAAAGTACCATTTTTATATAGTTGTTAGTATGACCCGGCCGGAGTATGACCCGGCCGGGGATTGAACCCACGACCGCCTCCATGAAATCTCTGATGGATTATATGAGGGCACGCGTATGTGTTGAAAACTATATTAACCTGTCTCACTAAATAGAAGATATCAACTTTAACAACAAAGCAAAGGATGGTAATAAGATGATATAAGTTTGAGATGGTAATAAGATGATATAAGTTTGAGATGGTAATAAGATGATATAAGTTTGAGATGGTAATAAGATGATATAAGTTTGAGATGGTAATAAGTTTGAATTAACCAAAACAATCACATTATATCAATATTGATCAATTATTGATCTGTTTATCTTTCTGCTTTCACTTGGGGATGTCCGTGGCCGATTGTTAAGAGTCTCTGGCTTGAAATCACTTGCCCCTCACAGCTGTAGGTTAGATTCCACAGGGGCCTAGGAATCTTTATGTAAGGAAGCTATCCAGCTGGCTTGCGCAACGTCGGTGGTTCTACCCAGGTGTTCGCCCGTGCACGAAAATTGTCCGGAGGGGCACCTGGGATCTTTCTCCACCAGTGGAAGCTGAAAAGTCGCCATATGACCTTAGCTGTTGGTGCGACATAAAATCCAATTCAGTGCTTTCACTTGAAACAGATTAATGAGACTGATCATGATCAATCACTACCGTCTCATTTCCAGACTAGAAATGTGTCCATAGGACGCGCGTCGGATGCCCCCAGTATAAGTTACTAGAACTATGAATTCGCAAAAAGAAAAATGGACCGTTGCAAAGTTATTTGGCCTGTATTTTATAATTACAAAGCTACACACCAAATATTAATTACAAACATGGACCCTTTCAAAAGTTATTGAGCGGAAACAAATTTGTTGCTGAAAATTAAGTCGAAAAGGGGCCACAACTCCTGAGCAACGTTGACCGAAATCGAACTTGTCCTGTATTTTATAATTACACAGCTACACACCAAATATTAATTACAAACATGAACCCTTTCAAAAGCTATTGAGCAGAAACCAATTCGGATGGGACGGACGGGGGTAACACAATGCCCCTTTCGGCATTCTCGAATTCCGGGGCATAAAACGGTGGTGCCAGAGGATCAACAAACGTCACCATTGTGATACTCCAGCAAGCGAGATACGGTAATGACACGTATCGTATTCATCCATACCTCTGACACAAAGTTATTGCGCTGCTGATTCTTCGCCCGCATTTCTTCCTCCATGTCTTGCAGACGGCCCTTGAGGTCCCACGCAGCCCTCTTTTGTTTACCCCCTGCAGATTCTGTAAAAATACACATTTTTATAAGTATATATGACTGTTTCTGTGCTAAAACGTATTTGAAAGTATTGGGACACACGGCAGACTTTATTACTCAGCAAGTGGCCAGCATGTCGAGCCTGTAAATTTATACAAGAGGACTAATTGGACCTGTATTGCTACTGTGAAGTTAAGAGCATGTGGCTTCTAAGGCCAAAACAAATATGGTTTGTTTCCGCCAATGGCTTCAAAAAAAATAATAGGGTAGGTAGGTCGGCAAAACTTTTTTTTTTATTTTTTTTTTTTATTATTAATGACCTTATTTTTGTTAATGAAAAAACACTTAATATAATAAAAAATAATGGGGAAGGTATTACTACCTAGATAATACATGGTTATGGCCCTTTTTCAATATTTGGTAATGAACCCTGGAAACCCCATGGGTCGTGGGTTCAAATCTCACTGGAGGAATATTTTTATTTTTTATCTCCATAAAAAACCTTGGTTTATGGGTTCAATTATTTTTTTTTTTGCAATAAAAAAAAGTTAGGGTCGGCGGCGAAATAATAGAGTCGGTCGGGTTAGCGGAAACAAACACTTTGTTCTTTTTAAGCCTAATCTTGAAGAGTTATTAAAGGATATATATATCAGGTCATGGTCACCTTCACCTTAAACCTATTGAACCCAAAATATATAGGATCATCCTCTCACCATCAACAATCTAACTGTAAAGTTTTGTGAGTGTGACGGTAACACTTAAAGAGTTATAAAGTGGAAAAGACACAGATGGACAGACAGAATCTAGCATCCCTAAACCTCATTTTGCAAGGGTATAATTTCAGCTAAGCACCAAATGCAGCACTCACCAAGAAGTTTCGATACCTTTTTATTATTTCAAGCCAAAAATATAAAGTAGGTTAGAATATCAATGCACTAAACCAGGATTTGACAAAATACTCTCCTTTACGGAGTACCACTCAGTAATGAATGTACCTATATCTCACAACAGTACTCACCAGGTGGAGCTGCAGCAGTGTTTCCTGTCCCGTTGGGTGGGCGTCCATTGCTACGATTTGAAGATGTGCTCGTTGTTCGAGTAGCAGTAACTGAAAATAGAGCATATCATTTTATGACAAACTGCCGTAATAAACACTGTGCACAATTTGTTGTAGTATAGTACCTAGTACCCATGCCATAAATTTAATTTAACAGTGGTATTATGATCTGAGAACTTCTTTGTAGGAGTTGTTAAACATAAAACCAACCACATACCTTCACAGATTAAAAATCTTCGCATGGTTATCTAATTCTAATCAAAACAATTTAATTACTACAATATAGGTTAAAATGATACATGAACATAACAGTAATTTTTGCTTTGTCAATTCCACTTCATGGGTATGGTCACTGATTCTTCGAAGCATGAGATTGTTAAATTTGAGGTGTTCTGTGAAACACGTGTGTCGCCTGTCAGCGCTTTGTCAGTAGGTTTTTTGGACTCAGATAATAATCTTGACAAACTGGCCTGACTAAGTTTTCGTGAAGAAAATAATGAGTATTTAACCCATATAATGACCTTCAGTGTGACCTTGACCTTTATATTTTAGTAAGATCATGTTGTCCTGATGAGTATATATTGAAAGTTTGATGAAGAAACATAAAGAAATGATAAAGTCATAGCAAACGTTGTTTTCATGACGGCCGATCCCTAAGTATCAAATTTTTCTTCGAAAAGGAGCGTGGTTTTCGCTATTTATGGAAATGTCTTTTAAGAGAAAAACTTTTATTAAAAAGTATGCTTTAGGAATATTATCAATCTTGAATTTAGCGGAAATTTTGGGAAAATACAGAGGTTTTTGCAATTGGAACGAGGCCGTATTTTGGCCCCACTTAAATAGGTTAAAAAAGCCCTGGTATGTGACGTCGGGACATTTGCAGACGGTGAATCGGTGTTTTATAGTTGTAAAATTCAGATATCAAGTTAACCAATGGAACAAAGTGTTACATTTTTAATAGTTGAAGGAATGTTCCATTTTTGTGTCTGGTCACACAAGCAAGCAGCTTCCATGAGAGCGTTCTCCAATTGTTTGGAACACTTGCTAAAGCATGCATATGTTGTTGTTTTTTGCATTTTTTCATATAATATCAATATTATTAACTGTAAATTATGTAATAATTATCTAAAAAAAGTTAATGTCTACAGATAACATAGCAACTTCCCTATAAAATCGTTGCTGGTTCCTATAAAATCCTTCTACTTTCCCATAAATCCTTGTTACTTATCGATAAAATCCTTGCTACTTCCTATAAAATCCTTACTGATTTCCTATAAAATCCTTGTTGCTTTCCTATACAATCCCTGCTGCTTTCCTATAAATCCTTGCTGCTTTCCTATAAAATCCTTGCTACTTTCCTATAAATCCTTGCTACATTTCTATAATATCTGTCTACATTTCTATAAAAACTTGCTACTTAGGCCTAAAAAAATAAATAGTGTGGTTCTGGTAACATGTTCAAAATTTGTAGGTAGGGTAGGTCGGATTTTTTTATGAACGCAAAGAAGATGCACTGAATCATTATTATTTTTATTTTTTTATTTTTTTCGAAATGGACCAAAAAAACGTCAGGGTCGGTATTCGTAGGTAGGGTCGGGTGATCCGAACCACACAATTTATTTTTTTAGGCCTTATCTATAATATCCTTGCTTCTTCCCTATAAAATCCTTGCTGCTTTCCCGTAAAATCCGTTATACTTATTTATAATATCCTTGCTAATTCCCTATAAAATCCTTGCTTCTTCCCTATAATATCCTTGCTACTTCCCTATAAAATCCTTGCTACATTCCTATAATATCTGTTTACTTTTCTATAAATCCATGCTATTTTCCTATAAATCCATGCTACTCATCTATAATAGCCTCGTTACTTCCTTATACAATCCTTGCTGCTTTCCTATAAAATCTGTGCAACATTCCTATAATATCCTTGTTACTTCCCTATAAAATCCTTGCTTTTTCCCTATAAAATCCTTCTACTTTCTTATAAAATCCATGCTACTTATCTATAAAATCCTTGCTTCTTCCCTATAAATCCTTGCTACTTCCCTTGCTCCTTATCTATAAAAACCTTGATGCCAAGCAGGTTTTTTTAAAAACATTTAACAATGTTGAGATATGAAGCTTAATTTTTTGAAACTAAGTGTTTTGAGATTTAGAATTATAATGCAGCAAACTGATGCCATAATGCAAAAATTTTATAATTATCACAACTACTAACACAGGGGTGTCATTAAGAGGCGGGAGGCGGGGATTTCTCCCTGCTACTTTGACTGGTCTAACTGGCTACTATGAATACTTTTACTAGTATTTTATACAAGTATCAATGAAAGTACCCGGCTATTCTGCTCTGGGTGCCGCTTACTTATAAGGTAATGACACCCCTGCTAACAAACTTTTATAAATATAGATGGGACTTAAAAAAGCGAACTAATTAAATAACCTTTCATTTCATCTCCTATTTCTGCATCATCTTGCGCAACACATCTCTGTCCATATCTAATTTTTCTCATCTGAGATGGAGTTTTTGGCAGATTTCTTTTCATTAATTGAAAGCTTTTTTCAGCTTCTGCTTTTAAGCCGTTTTGTAATTTATCCGATTTCTCCATTTCTCCCGAACCTACTGTCTGGCTTGCACGTGGTATTGCATTCCGCGTAACAGGTACCTTGCAAACGGGATTTGACAAAGATTCCGCAGGAGTACCTCTGGCATGATACTGACGGCGTTTTGATGACCCAGTTTGATTTATTGACAGCCGACTCCTGGGAATGTTCGACGGATGTGATAAAGTTACTGATGTTCCACGCAGAGTTGTGGAGACAGATGAATCTATGCAGGGCGGCACGGATTCTCTGCTCGGAGAAGCAGAACTATTTCTTGAGGAAATGGAGTCCCTGCTCGCAGAACAGTCCGGTGAATTGTGCCTAGAATAGACGACAGTTCGACTAGGTGAAACTGAACTGTTTCTGGAAGAAAATGAACTTCTACATGAACCTGGACTTCGGCTAGAGTAAGTTCTCGGTGTGGCAGAATTGTTGCTCGAAACTGTGATACATCTTGGCGTGACCGACTTCAGTTTTGCAGGAATCTTCAACATGGTTCTGTCAGTTTCTCGCTTCCGTGATTCTCTCACTGGTATCCCAGTAAGCTTATGAATCATCTTTGCAACTACTTGATTACCATTTGCAGTTAAACTTTTATTCTTTTCATTTAGAATACTTTCTTCATTGTCAATATCATGAATGGCTTTTACATGAGAAGTTCTAACTGTACCAGAATGTTTATTATTTTTCTCCTGGACTAAGATATTCAACATGTTCAATGGCAACTGAGTTTCATGCTGAGCACATTCGGGCTCAGAATCCTCAAAGTCATGGACAGATTTGTTCAGGACAGGGTCAGCAGCTGTCTTAACTATTATTAACCTGTTTTCTTTATCAAAACAATTTTTAACAGTTTTCAATCCAAGATTTCTATCCAATTCATTTGAAATGTCCTTCGTCTTTACATTATGCATTGCAGTAGTGTCTCCTTTTTCGTTAGATGGTGTATTTTCTACGTGATTTTGTTTCTTATTTTCATATTTGCTTTTTGATCCGTATTGTTTTGACGGCTTCGGTGTAAGCGTAATTTTACCAGGCTTTAATCCTGGCGTCGGCTTGGGAATCATACTTCGGGGTTCTTCACTTTTTTCTAATTTCATATTTTTAAAATCCCTCAACGTACGAGTTGCACTTTTGAGGCAAAGGTTGCAATTGCAAGAACTGTTCACTACTCCTTTACAGCAAGATACCACGGCCAGTGACAGGGATGAATCTTTGACGTATTTATCTCTTCCTTTCAAACTTTCTGGCGTTCTCTCAAAAAGTATTTCCAGATGCGAGTCAGTTACATATTTGTCAAAAGTGCTCGTCTCCACTTCAACTCTAGATTTATCCGTCCTTTCAGATTTTTTCACACGCGAATTGTTAATGTTTTCTTTTTCGAAAGTGCTTTCTGCTACTCCTATTTCAATATTGTCCGTTTCAATTTTCGGATCACATGTTTTCACTTTTAAGCTTACAATCTCATTGATAAGCAATCCATTTAACTCTGCTTCATTAGAGACTACAAAGTTCTCTGCACCTATGTTGACATCAGCATTAACTTCAATCTCTAACTCATCCTGTATGAAACTGTTACAGTTATCAACTCCCTCCCCCTCCTCATTTAGTTCCAAAGAATTGTTTACAGAATCACAGGCGATGAATATGCAGGTCTCTGTCTTCTTATTCCAACCCTTTCTGCCACGTTTTTCAATGAATATTGGTATACGCGACATTCTTTCTTAGCTCCTAGTAACATCGTCTTCTTTTCGCAACCGATTCCAAGATAATTAGGGTTTCATTCGTAATTTACTACACTGCATGTGTTAATTTTTTATTGATTTACAGTCTTACAGAAAGAAACCCAATCCAAATAGCAACATTTTTTAATGTTCCCTTGAAACACCAAAACATTGAACGATTTGGTTATTACTTTTCACAGAATGAATAATAAAGTCGTAATTGTCCGCATTTTTAATCACTTGTTTTTATAAAATTTCACTTTGTCTTAAATGCCAATGCACAGATGTATAAACTTTATTAATGTATAATTTTAAAATTTATATATATATATATATATACATCCATATTTGTGCACACACCAAAACTCTAAACAATTAATGACTAAGCCTAAATAACACAACACAATGAGTAAAGTTGTAAAATGTATGTACATATGTAACATTAGACCCCTTTCTAATAATGAACTTACCATTTCCATGTTATCTATTTTTAAACAATTACCGTAGAACAATACAGTATACATAGATATATACCTGCGCTTTGTTCTATCTTATCTAATACCAATACTTATTCATTACGAGAAACAACATGTCTAAAATTCAACATTTTGTTGCAAATGAAAATTTATTATGTATACGTAAACTGTTTAAGTCTTTTGAATCGTTAATATATTGATTATTTGATAGACAGTAAACAATAATACTGCAAACAAATAAACAAAAGACTTGTTTTTAAAGAAAGGAAAATGCTTGATTGTGCCCAATCATCTGTGACTTGATAACAACAAAAGAGTAAAAAATGATTTCATGTACAGATGTTACGACTCGCAGGGTGTCTTATCAAAGGGTATCCAATTACACATCACTGAACATTGTCAATAGCTGAAAACAAACTTTTGATAAAAAGATAGTGGGAAAAGTGAAAGACATGTACACTCAGTCTTTGCTTGATTTTAATCCTTGTCAGGGGAATAAATGAATTTTGCTGAAATAACATGATATTGTTTGAAGACTTTAATGTTAGAGGCAATATCATACATACCAGTTATACATGAAGTACCTTTATAAATAAATTTAACACATGTATATACCAAAAACCATCAATTGTGAATTAAGTTACCATATTTTGGAAATTTTAATACAAAACCATATTTTTTTATCGGCAAACGTTGTTTTTTTATCAGCAAACTTTTTTATGTACATGTTCAACATAATTTTTTGTTTTGTTTAATCTAGTGCAGAAATAAAATTCCCTGATTTTCCCTGATTTTTGCAGTTTTTCAAATTCCCAGATTTTACCCTGCATGGATTTTATTTTTTCAACTTTACCTGTATGTCTGAGTAATTCATGGCCAACTTGTACAATATAATCAAGACTTCATGTTCCAACACCGACTCACCTGCTCTCACTGGTTTTATAACTGACGGTTTGACGGTAGCTGTCCGACTGGCCGGCCTAGTGTTGGTGCTGGCAGTACCGGCCCTGATGTTGCTTCCACTGGTGGTAGTCTTGAGTTTCTTCGAAACCGCTGAGTTCAGGCTACCGGTGCTGGACCTCAGAGAATTGTTCGTCCGTGTCGTTGTACTGGTATTTTCATCTGGAGCTGTACGCTGTCTTTTAGCTGATGGAGCCTTAGAAAATGCAGGAACACACAATGCATGTTATTATAATTTGAAGCCGTGTAATAATTGTATTTATAAACAGGGATCAAACTAGGACAATGAAAATCAATTTCTACTGGCAATTTTAATTACATCTATAAATAAGGCCAACCATAAACAAAAATGTTTTTTTCTTACTACCCACAAAAAAGGAAATTTAACAGAATATTTTATAGCAAATTTATAGAATTACTATTTCATACTTTATATTAAAGGGACAATGTCTGTAACTTTTAGCTTAAAAAACACACTAATTACGTTCACAAATATTACACATTAAACATTATTGAATATTTACTAATTAAAAGCAAGATTGTTGGACGGAATTCAATCGAGGTACAAAAAAAGGAGTACTGCTTAGCGAGTTTGAACTAGCACCCCAAACTAAAATTACACTCACGGGTAATAATAGTGAGCGCGCAATAGTCGATGTCGCTCCTAACCAGTGTATTAGCCAGCCAAAGTGCAGCCGTCTTTTGCATGGCCGTTTTTAAAAAATCGCGGCCAATATTTGGAGGAGATGGTGGGGTAAAAGTTTTTTTTGCTAAACAACACTTCCAAACTCTTACCTTTTCAATAATGTTATGTTTGTATACATTTATATAAGAAAGATGGTCTAAAATGCACCTTTTTCACCTTTATCTGTGAAAATAAATTACCCAAGAGACACCCACTTGTCGCAAAGTGGCGCGTAACGAGTGTTAGCAAATTATTTTGCACACCCTGTTTGCATATTTGCACACCCAGTTCTTGAATTTCTGCCTAATACACTGCTCCTAACTGAGCTAAGCGGACCATACATATTACGCAATACATACTATATAGAAAACCTAATGCACTAATGGAAGTCACGTGATCAGCAGAAAAGGTAAATAATGTGGGTCCCACATTATTTACAAATAATAATTAAAAAGTTTTGTTTTTTTCAAACTCACTAATTCATGTATTACTACAGACTTCTTTGGGTCTATGCTCATGTTTTCATGTATACATTTCACTGAATAAAAGTCGGACAGTAATTTGGTTATGCTCAATATCTGCTTACTTACGGACAGTGTCCCTTTAAATACTGTTCTTCAATTTCATATTATGAAACTTAAATGAGTTACCTTAAAATATGGAGAAAGAAGCAAAATATCGATTTCAATTGTGTTTACTAAGCATTTTTTTCCCACACATACACTTTTTTCCCACACATACACTTTTTTCCCACACATACACTTTTTTCCCACACATACACTTTTTCCACCAAGTGTGGTTGTTTGACTTTTCAGCTGTGTAATAATACCTTGTAGGCAAGCATACAAGCTTCTGAAGATGGTAACCATTATTTACACCCAACTGACCCCGACATAAAGAGGGCAAACTTTCCTTTGCAGTTAGCTATGACTATGGTAATACAACCACCTCAAACATCTAGTTATCTATCTCTGTGAATGCATTAAAACATTAAAGGGACACTGTCGGTAAGCAAGCAGATATTGAGCATAAATTTATAACCAAATAACCGTCTGACTTTTATTCAGTGAAATGTATACATGAAAACATGAGCATAGACCCTTAGAAGTCTTGAGTAATACATTCGTGAGTTTGAAGAAAAAAAAAGCTTTAATTATTATTTGTAAATCAAGTGGGACCCACCATATTTACCTTTTCTGCGATGGCGTGACTTCCATTAGTGCATTAGGTTTTCACCATAGTATGTATTGCGTAATATGTATAGCCCGGTTAGCTCAGTAGGGAACTAAGTCGACTACTTTACGCTCACACTCACTATTATTACCGTGAGTGTAATTTTAGTTTGGGCTTCGAGTTCAAACGCCCGAAGCAGTTTCTCTTTTTTTGTACCGCGATTGAATTCCGTCAAACATTCCATTTAATTAGTAAATATTCAATAATGTTTGGTGTGTAATGTTTGCGAACAAAGTTGGTGTGTGTTTTATAAGCTAAAAGTTAGAGACATAGTCCCTTTAAACACAACTTGTGTGAGTTACTTATAAAACTAGAAGGGTATTCCACGGAACACTTGTATCGCCTGCCATGCGCTTATTTCAGCAAGTATTATCTAACTATAAAGTTTGAAGACAGCAGGTGCAATCCTTCATGAATAATGGAGCAGTGTTAAAGTTTACGAAAAGGGGTATACATCTGCATTGAAGAACTGAAGTTTCATGACCATAGGTCAATATTTTGCCAAGGTATGAGCTAGGTTAGGTTGCAGGTTAAAGTTTTATGAAAAGGGGCATAACTCTGAAAGCTGAAATGAAAGTCATAGTTGAGAAACATTAGTATAAAGTTGTAATGCAATAGCTTCAGTAGTATTGAAGTTTTAAATCTATTACACAAAAACTTTAAGGTGAAGCTGGGGATGCCAACGCCGACGCAGTGGTGAGTAGAATAGCTCTTTGAATAGTCGAGCTAAAAATCAGTTAAATATTCTACCTTAATTATTTGACTGAGTAATTATTTGATTAAAAAATTACAAAATATCAACCTCATTCATTATACTTACCTACCAAGCTTACGATTTAAATGTTGAACGGAACAATCTTTTATTATGTACAATCTCAGGCAACATGAGTTACAACACGAGAGAATTATTATGCATACAACAAATTATACAATTACTAGTTTTGAATTTAAAAGGATCACACAGGGTTCTCAATAACTTTTGGTTGAACAGGCCTTTTTGAAAAAGTAACAGCCTAGGCGGTGGGACGGGGTTCTCTCCCGATTGTTTTTGAAATTGAGCGCGTCATTTCCTGCATTTTGGGCTATTTTGAATGCCTTTTAAATCACACTTTAAAGTGCAATTTTATAAGCAATATTCCTCTATATGCAGATACAAGTACTGCAGTGCAGTATGTTGACAATTATATTTATTTACCAAAATTCAACAACACATATCCATTTGAAAATTGTATTCTGAACACCACATAACTACAAAATTCAACAACAAATACTTTCCATTATCTCTACAAAGTTCAATAACATCATTGTCCGCATTTTGAAGCGGTCATTTCGGCCGGCGGCCGGTTCTTATTGAGAACCCTGATCACAAAACCCCCACTTGGTATGGTCGGAAAAGTTAGGGGGATAACAGGTGCGTGGAATAACATTGCAGCTTCAAATATGAAACATGTAAACATATATATATATATACTTATTGTTTAACCATTTGTAATAGAATTCGGACAAAGACACATAGATTGATTTGTATTTTGGTTGACAAATGAATTAGAAGCTCCGTATATTTTATAACATTTGCGTGACGGTAAACATTTTGATAAGTGTTCGTAAAATCATTCTAGTAATACACGATAAACATTGAATTAAATTATCCATTAAAACCCGTCATTTATCCCCATGCGTTACAAATACCAATCATCGATACTGCTCTCCTTTAACCATGACCAAATTGGGCAATAAACCAAATTTAATTAGTGGCACTCACTCCCCAATCATCTTTGTTTATTTAACACTTAGCATATACCCTGCCAGACATAACACAAGCCATGTGTATTTAGTACCACGCGACCGCCTTTACTGCATCAGCTTCAGGCATTAGAGTCTCTGACTTGCAATCACTTGCCCCTCACCGCTGTAGGTTCGATCCCTCAGGGGCCTAGGAATCTTTATGTGAGGAAGATATCCAGCTAGCTTGCGGAACGTCGGTGGTTCTACCCAGGTGCCCGCCCGTGCACGAAAATTGCCCGGAGGGGCACCTGGGGTCTTCCTCCACCAATGGAAGCTGGAAAGTCGCCAAATGACCTAAGCTGTTGGTGCGACTATAAAATCCAATTCAATTCAATTCAGGCATTTACACAGTCAGGTAACTGTTTATTAAGAGAAAACTTGGAATGTTGATAGGATTAAGGGATCGCGGCTACTGATTTAAAGTACGCGGCTACATTAAGGCGTGGCGGTAAATCTTTCTGATTTGAAGGCATCGTGGCACTGCTACGCCTTAATTGGCTGGGGAAAGCCCTGCATAACCGTGGCCTAAATATACATACACATATCAACACAACCTAGAAACCAAGTGGTTGATTACTAAATATACATACACATATCAACATAACCTAGAAACCAAGTGGTTGATTACTAAATATACATACACATGTATATCAACACAACCGAGAAGTTGATTACTAAATATACATGTATACACATATCAACACAACCGAGTGGTTGATTACTAAATATACATACACATATAAACACAACCTAGAAACCAAGTGGTTGATTACTAAATATACATACACATATCAACACAACCGAGTGGTTTCTTTAATACTAAATATACATACACATATAAACACAACCTAGAAACCAAGTGGTTGATTACTAAATATACATACACATATCAACACAACCGAGTGGCTTCTTTAATACTAAATATACATACACATATCAACACAACCAAGTGGTTGATTACTAAATATACATACACATATCAACACAACCGCGAAACCGAGTGGTTGATTACTAAATATAAGCAAAGTATACAACTTTAACAAATTCAATAGATACCTCATCTGGGCTTCTGGACCTTTTACTTTTTGGCGCCACAGCCAGCTTGGATGTAAAACTTGATGGTGCCTTGAGACGACTTCCAGGCCCTGGAAGTCGGCTCACATTCTGCGTTGTCAGGGGCTTACGGAGCTGTAAAACAGGAAAGGCATCGAGGGATGAAAGCGAATTGAATTGGATTTTATAGTCGCACCAACCGCTTTGTTAATATGGCGACTTTCCAGCTTCCATTGGTGGAGGAAGACCCCAGGTGTCACTCCGGGCACTATTTTACTGTTGCAATACAATCAACAATTAGTAATGTGCGAAAAACAATTTGCTTTGAATTATTCGGACAAGTATTAGTAAAGATTACATTTAGCATACAATCATGCGATATTCCCCGCCGGTGGATGATTTGCCCCGCTCTTTCATCTCCCGCTCCCCCGCTCCAAAACCGAGTATTCCAAATCTTTTAAATGTCTGATTTGCAAGTGTGAAAGCACGTGCTGGGCATGTAATTAATAGAGTAACACCTCAAATTACTGCCTCTGATCAGTTTTAACTGTTTATTGGGTGATATTGTTGATTGGATTGTTTGTTTAATGATGTTTGTTGCACGTCTAGATCTTAAGTGATTAAAGGCGACCGTTTGAAATCAGGAACGTGTATGAGCTTTAATGACGATGTAATCAGCGAGTGGTTGATACTGGGGATAGACAACTTAAGTTACAAACTAATTAGGCAGACTCTGAATTGATATTCAATAAATTAAGATAAAAGCATTTTAATTATTAAAAGCATGATTATTTTAAAAAAAAGTATTGATTGCAGTTTGAGATTAGAGAACTGTTCTGTCTGTAAAAAAAATATAGAAAGCATCTTCACAGTCAAAGAAATTAGGATTTTTGTTCACTAGCCAAAATTATTATATAATCATTAGGCCTAATAAAAAAACATGTGTGTTTCCGGTTTCCCGACCGACCTTACTTTATCACCGCCGACCCTAAATATTTTTAGCGAAAACAGTTTGTTTTTATTCAAATGATAATTTTATTAGCCAGAGTTGTTAAAATCTGGATTGCAAAGGTTATCAAAAAGTTGCCTTAGTACAAAAATGGCATAATATATGCGAACAATATATATAAAAAAAATATCTAAAAAAAGAACTTTTTCCTACCCTAACTTTTTGACAGGGTGAAACCAGAAACACACAAGTTTTTTTTTAGGCCTTAGGACTATTACAATTTTCATAAGCCCGATTACATAAAATTTCTAGATTTTTACTAGCCCTAAGGTCAAATAAAATTATACCTGTGTTTACTGTAACATTGCTGAAAAAAATAGGGTAGGTAGGTAGGCATTTTATATTATTTTTTGGCGAAGTTACAGGGCTTTTTTCCACAAAATTGGGAAGAGGCCCAGGCCTGTCCATTTTGTGAAAAAAGAACGCGTTTATTTCTCATTTTGGGAAAAATACAAGGTTTCATAAATTAAGTAAATATGACATTAATATACTTTATTTATATTGTCATCCATTATTTACCATAATTATTAACTTTTCCAAGTCGGAATTTACTTAGCAGACAAAAACACACTGCAGAATTCATGCTTTTTCTCAAATTCTGAGAGACTGCTGTTTTCCGATTGGGAAATATTTCTGCCACAGTTGGGAAAAAACAGTCCAATTTTCTGTTGGGAAGAGGCCCTTTACAGGCCTCTGTTATGTAAGGTAAAATAGCCCTGAGTTACATTTAAGATGGCGATGGGCTTTGATGAATGGGAAAATGTGGTATTTTAAAGAGGCTCTACCTATATCTTTTTGTCCACCAATTGATATAAACTTTACTTAATTATACAGGGATTTTTTTGGCTGTTTTTAAAGCCGAAATTCGGTCATATTCCCAATGCCAAAACATATCTTTTTTCCCCAAAAATTTGTTTACTATCGGAACTGCCCCGAATAGTTTGTAATCGCATTGCGCATGTCCGAGAAAATCGTAAAACCTCGTAGTTCTCCGGCAGGAATAATCGGCAGGGCAGCATTTTGTTCAAGATATTGTTTTGATCATAATTAATAATTTACAGAACTGGAATACGAACCATGTTTCTTCTTAGAATACTCATAAAATAGCTTTGTATACATAGAAATACAGTAATATTGAGTATTTAATATTTTACATTAAAAATCGCGTAGATATAGGTAGTGCCTCTTTAAAAACTACAATAGATATAAATATGAAATTGTGTATGTTTTATTGTTTCCCAAAAGGCCTGGCAACAACTGGCTCTTTTCCCAAACACTTGTGATTATTGCAAAGGGGTAAAACAGTTTTTTCCGCAAGTCCGGAACAGGTCAGCTCAGGTCAACAATGTTGGACAGCAGGACAATGAGCGCATGAGTCGGCTGGGATCAGTCCATCTCCATACAGTGTAATCTCCAGTGGGGCCTGACATGTTATGAGTGACTTGACTTCCATGCTCTTCCTGAATGTATTGCATGTATGACCGTCAGGAAGGATGGGGAACCCACAGGTGGTCAAATTCTGTGGTTGACATAACCAAGAGCTTGCCTCACAGACAGTTGAAAAAGTATTCAAAGTTATAATGTCAAATGTTAATTGACCATTTGAATAGTTTTTTAAAAGTGTTGACTTATATTACTTCTCTAACATCAGAAAGTAATTTATATTTATAAATTTCTTATGTTAGTTATTATGAGGTTGAGAATTATTACGGAACGGCATACTTCTTCATGAAGTTATAATGCAGTAGTAGTCGATGCCAATGCTTAGTGCTGAGAAGCAAGTAAACATATGCACATTATTGGCATTAATATTACTATTTTAGAAACAAACTTACGACAGGTGGCCTGGAACTCTGGGCATTTACCAACCTGTTTGTGGTACTTGTCAAACAATTCAACAATCGATTCTTTATGGAGAGTGCACGCCATAACATTGAGTGCTTCCATGTGCTGGCATTTTTGAAACTGTACAGCCAAAACAGCACTGGGAGATGCCATTTTGACTGTTTTATATGAGTCCTGTGCACAGTATACCGTGAAATTCGCACGCTTTCAAAACTGCACAACGAAATTGAAAATTGCACTGTGATCTCGTGAACATGGTTCAATAATGTTTTATTTTCAATGAAAAAAAAAGGAGTCGGGGTGTTTTCAGAGGGTCGGTCGGGTTACAGTAAACTCAGGTATAATTTTATTTGGCCTAATTTACATGATTAATATTAACTGTTTTTCACCTTCGGGCTAGGGCTAATTTCGACCACTGGCTTCATAATTTATGACTGTTATTTTTAATATCAAAATGCCTAAGTGTGATCAAGTCTGCATGTTGAGTGACCAGCCCCGCCCCCTCCTCCACCACACACCCTATTTTTAAATTTTATCATCAGATAAATGTATATATTTCAATTATGTTGTGCACTAAAATTGTGTCAATACAAACAAGAACTGTCAGAGGACAGCGCAGCTCGACTATTCGAAATTTCAGAGAACAAGAAATGATACACCTGGCATACCATCAGGAAAAAAAAAGTGAAAACAAAGGGGCAAGCTGGATGTGTCAAGAAGGAAAACATCTGAGTTTTCATTAAATCAAGGGCCACAATTTTTCTGTGATGACAGTCACATGGAAGTAATTTCATAATTTAACCCTTTCAAAGGATATATAATGCAAATTTTATATTAACCCTTAGCCCGCTATGAATGTATAATGGACTCCCCTTTCTTTAAATTTAGACCATTCCATTTATGTTTCAAAGGGGTGTTTAGGAGAAATGACTGCAGAGCAGCCAGACAGTGTAAACCCTGTAAATGCATTTGACCGTTGACCCCTTTGTGACCTTGACCTTTCATCCAATGATCTTGAACTCAATAGATACAATCATCGTCCCATTTATCATAAAGTATGTAAGTTTGATAATGATCGGATAAAAAATGTTGAAGTTATTTACATGTTAAGAAATGCGGACGTAAACATTAACCTGATGCTAAGAGCCTATCAACACATAAGGCCAAATAAAAAATACCTTTGTTCCTGGCTGCCCGACCAACCCTATTTATAAGGGGTCGACCCTGACTTTTTATGCAAAAATTTATATATAAAAATAAAATATAAAAAATTCAATTTGTTCTGAACAATGATTTATCACATAGCTTACACATCAAGACATGAAGAGAAAACATAACACCATTCTATATGTTCTGTAATCCACTGGGCATTGGTGGTATATGCAAAATATTGCCAAATTACACAGCAAAGGTGTAAAATATTGAGGTAAGCCATATGCAGTCAGAGCTCTAACCTTAAACAGTTAAAAGTTTTATAACTGCCAAATTATTATCTCCCTTTGGTTTAGAGCATTTGTAACCTAAATCAGTTACCAAGATCATTTTCTAATATATCAAAATAGTTGCCAAATGTGCTGTGTTTATTGATGTCTGAATACTAATTATTAAGGATAAATACATCTTCATCAAGATCCAATTAGCAGTTGTTCACTAATTATCATGTTGGAGCCTACAAAATGATTTTTAATGAATTTTGTTGCATAACAGACAGTAGGTAACCTGAGAGGCCTTGTGCATTGGATTTTCATCCATGCTCATTGAATTTTCATCCATGCTCATTGAATTTTATTGCATGGTTGTAAAGTTGAATAATCACCCTACCTGGAGAAAATTATATCTATATATATAGGGAAAATTCCTGAACAGAAGATAGAATGCATCTAAACTTGAATGATTTTGTGGTAGTAACTGATTCTGGTTACTAATAGTACTATTACTATCCCAGTTTTAGTGGGTTTTTTTAAATAACAGTCACAGGTTATGAAAAACCTGTAACTGTTTAAGGTTAGAGCTCTGACTGCCTGCCCAGGGCACTAGTCAGCTTTTAGGGGACTGGGGCCAGAGCCCTCAGGAAGGGGAATTTTTCGTTGTTTTCATATCAAAGGGGAATTTCTAAGAAACACAAATTAGTGTGTTTTTTTTAATTATTTAAGTGGTACTAAGAATTTACCATTCCAAATTGTATACTTTCCTATTTTGGAGTTAAACAATTTCTAATATTTTTTTTCTTTTTAAGAGGGGATTGGAATGGGGCCCCAAAAATTAGGCCTTAGGTGTGCAAATGTGTAAACAGGGTGTGCAAAATAATTTGCTAATCTATGCTAAGCATCTAATCGCATAAAGTGGGTGTCTCTTGGACAATTTTAATTTTACAAATAGATAATTTTTACCAGGGAGTAAAGTATACAGGGAGGAGACACGAGTTCATAAACGCTCTAGTTTATCAATTTATGTTGTCGTGCTAGAACGCCGCCATTTACCAGGGTTTGAAATTAACGTTTTTATAGGACAAGTAACTTACACTAATGTCGCCCTGTACCATTCGATTAGCAGTAGCCAGTAGTCATTTTCACGCAGTAGTGAAACATACGCGCAACAACATAAAATGGCAAAACGGTCCGGGTCTCCTCCCTGTATACTTTACTCACAGATTTTACGTGATCTTTTGTTTTATAAAACACTAATGTATATAAAACATAACAATATTGAGAAAGTAATAGTTGGGAAGCGCTGATTTTTTTTAACCCACGTACTCAGACTCCACCAAATATCGGCTGCGATATTTCAAAAACGACCATGCACATGACGGCTGCACGGTTGACTGGAGTAGGACTCAGTGGGGGGGGGGTGTAAATCGATAGGTTTAGACGTGTGCTACTATAGGCTCGCCGCCACTGAGCTAAATTTTTATGGCGAAATCGTTAGATCATCCACTTCAAATGATTTTTTACTAATTCAAACCACTTTTCGGTCCGGTCATCTGCATGACCTGTGTGAAGCAGTCTTCAACTTCAAGATATATGTATTTGAATAATTTGTTGTCATGATTTATATTCAATTTGTCCTGCAACTTATAATTTTTAAATTATTTAGAAACACAAATATGCGTGATTCATGACCTTCCGAAAACCACTATTTATGCAACAAAAACAAACGTATTAAAGTATTAACGGACGAAAACAATGTTTAAACAGTTAAATGCAATGAAGTATTACTTTGCTCTCCATAGCTGCAAAAAGAAATGGCCAATGCTCTGCTTAAATGTGTATATCATGAAATTCGTTTCGGAAAAATCGCAATTTTCTGCCGAATTCTCTCTTCAAATGTGGAGCGTAAATGACATCTAAGTTTTGATTGGTGAAGGTGTTTCTTTCAAGCAAACCGATTGGCTTTCATTTCCATTTGTTGTTCTCAGAGTTTATCCTAATTTATCGCCAATCGCAATATCTTTACAAATTAGTATAGTTTACGCGTCGGCTTCAACATCGGTCTTTAAAAAAACTTTTATGCAATTAATACAAGTTGATGCATTATTTGATATCTATAGAAAAGAATAAATTAGCATACTTCAACGTGCACAACATAGTTTGTTTTAGGGAGGACAGCGTATTTCGATTAGAAAGACGTGATTGCATCTCTACAAAACTGTTTTTTCATGAAAGTGCATTTACCTTTCTACACAGATGCGTGCTAAATGAAAATACAAAGTCTTCATAACTCGTAAACAAATTATAATCATCGCACACGGCAGCAGCTGTTATAGAGATACCACACACAAGGAGTTGCTAGTTCCTCACACTCGCTATTTCAGTTAGTTTGACCAATTAAAGAAGCCACATATATAGTGCTGCTATTGCACATGTCGTTATGCTACTGAAGGAACTAAATATGTCCTTAGATGTTAATTGTATATTCAATCAGTGCATTACACGGATGACCTCTTGTAAATATTCCTCTGACTAGGGAGAGTTACATATCCAATTCGAGAAATAGCTGTTAAATCATGAACATTTTGTTTTCATGGAAAATCCGGAGATTGTATACTTAAATCCGGAGATCCTGAGAGCGACTGAAAAATCCGGAGATTTGGCAGGCCTGAATGTCAGAAAACATGCATAGTAAAATGATGAAAACTTCCATAGTAAAATGATTAAAAACAAACTTAAGTTTTTTTTTCCTACGAGTTTTCACTACGATATAGAGGATCTTTAATGAGTGCCTGAAATAGGCTCGTTTTCATAAAGCAAATTAAGTGGAAAATGTTACTTAAGTTAAAATTTAAGATTTTTATATATTTTTATTTTTACATATTTTTAAATATCCTTATTAACCTTTCAAGGGCACTACAAACCATCTTGTTTAAGATACATTGTATGTTTTATTTATCCATAAGCTTAAAAACAATATTAGGAAAGCGGCGGATTTGTAGCCGGAGGCCCCGGGTACAATCCTCCGTGGTGCCACTGAGTTCCGTCGGTGTGTTCTTGGGCAAGACACTTTCCCTTAGCCTCGTCTGGACATCGGATGGGGACGTAAACCGGGCGATCCCGTGTATCGGTCTATCCTCCGAGCACGTTAAAGAACCATAGGAATATATTCGATAATAAGAGTAGGGCACGGTTCCCGGATTCCTATGTATCCTTCCCCTCTCTCTTGGGCGGCTCTAAATAACCTATACTGTGTTGATGAGCCGTTAAACAACATTCAATTCGATGTAAAAGATGTCTAACAAATTGATAAAATTCCACTAAAGTTAAGATATTGCTAAGAAGCTTTATATATACGGACCCTTATAAAGTTATATCAGGGACTGTAGTATACTAGACAGACCCTCCGAGGGGTTTTGGAGATGGGGAACATGGCCATTTATTTTTAGGGATCAGGGGAACATTGGCAACTACTTTAAGGGATCCAGGGATCAAAGGCCTACTTTTAGGGATCTAGGGAACAGTGCACTCAATGAAAAAAGAAGAAACAAGTACCTATCTTTTACGTATAATTGACTTAAACCATAACATATGTTGGACTGCTGTTCACTGCTGATTGCTTTGAACAGCTTACAGTATCACCTTTTACGACGGTTTTAAGTAGCGCCCATTGCTCAACATGATGCAGAGTCGTCCGTCTATATGTCTGTCTGTCCGTCCATAAAATATTTTTTGTGGCGACTACTCCTCTAAAACTATTAAATAGATTTTCGTGAAACCTTGAAATTCAGGTCGATGTGAAATCCAAGATGGCCACCAAAGCTAAAAATTGTAAATAGATGTTTAAGAAAGAAGTTTTTATAGCGACTACTCCTCTGAAACTACAAGTGATACTGATATGGGACCGTTACTGAAATGATCAGCATGACATAATGTTGGTCCTTGATGAAAAAATCATTTCGATTCGACGTCAAACATGGCCACCAGCGGACAATTTTTCTTACATAGAGTTATACAGGAAAATCATATGGCGACTACTCTCAAACACTACTTGATGGATGTTTATACAACTCTATAGGAATGTTGCTCTTGATGTCCAAAGTAAAAATCAAGATGGCCACCTATTTTTTAAAAATATGGCTTTGTGGCGAATACTTCTGACAATCCATAAAGTATTGATTTGGAAACTTTACCAAATTGACTGTCATGAGATATTGTTAATCCTACACAAAATTAATTTTGATTCCATATCAAACATGGCCGCTAGCGGACTTGTGGGACTCCTCCTGAAACTACTTGATGCATTTTAGTGAAACTTAAATGAATATTTCCCTTGATGTCTAGTTGATCCCAAGTAAAAATCAGGTACGCAGGAAGTTTAAGATAGCCACCACACCTAAAGAAATATGTTAACAGGTTTAAAATTAGAATTTTGTGGTGACTATTTCTCAAAAACCACAAGTGGTATTGATTTTGAACCTAAACCAAAATGACTCGCATGACATATAGTTGGTTCTGAACAAATGTCGTTTTGATTTAATGACAAGCATGGCCGCCAATGGCCATCTTTGTTTACATAGAGTAAGAAAGATAGGAAAAACCTGTGGCGACTGCGCTTCTGAATATACTTGATTGATTTTCATGAAACTGTTCTTGATGTCTAGATGTTCTTAAAGAAAAATCAGCTTGCCCGACATTTCGAGATGGCTGCAATAGCTAAAAAATATATTTTAAAAATACAATTTTGTGGTGACTACTTCTCAAAAACCATAAGGGTTATTAATTCGAAACCTTTACCAAATTGATTGGCATGACATGTAGTTGGTCCCAAACAAAATTATTTTGATTCAACTTCAAATACGGCCGCTAACGGACATCTTTGTTGTATAGTTTTATATAGGAAAAACTTGTGGCGACTACTCATGAAACTTTCCATGAAACTTTATAGGAATATTGTTCTTAATGTCTAGTTGGTCCTAAGTAAAATCAAGTTGGTCGAAACTTTAAGATGGCCTCCACAGGTACAAACAAGTTTTTTTAAAATAAAATTTGTTGGCGACTGCTGCATATATTTTTTTGATTTAACGGCAAACATGGCCATCAACAGCTATTTTTGTTTACACAGGTTACATATGGAAAACTTGTGGCAACTACTCTTCTGACACTACTTGAAGGATTTTTATGAAACTTTACAGGAATATTAATTACTCTTGTTACAAACATGGTTTTCGTTTGAGAAATATTGAAAAAAAGATGTATTTACTCTGGCAAAAGCGTGTATTGTTTAATGATTAACAAACACAACCCGTTCAAATAATGACAAACATATAAAATGTTATGACAATTGTCCAAGGTGTAGCTGTACAGATTTTCAGGAGAGTGTTTCAAGGTCATGAATCTCTTGTTTAATCATCGTTTTCATTTTTTTGGGCTGGTGTGGGGTGGGGGTGGGTGGGGGTGGAAATGTACAATATGAAGCCAAATATGTCAAATACGAGGAATCTGAACGTTATAATTGTACCTTTTACTGGGGCTATATACAAAAATGGCTTAGAAAAACCTACAGAACGCTGGTGTTTTTTATTATGGTGTTAAAGGTAAAAGCAGTCAAGAGAAGACTACAGTATGTGTTTTACATTTATTAGAGATATTAAGCGAAAAATATTGGGTACTTTTAGGGAACTGTGTTTAACACTTTCGGGGATCTAGGGAACAATGTAAATTGTTTGATTTTGCTTTTTGTTTTCAGAGGAGTCTACTTGTGTATTTGCCAAGATAAAATCTTTCATTTGAGACATAATTACAAAACAAAACAAAAACAAAAATATCCACCCCTCGCCCCACCCATGCTGGGCCTCGGGCAGACATCCAAGTTCGAAATAATAAAATTCTTTGATCTGTTGTTTATCTTTCATAGACGATTACATACACCAGTATTGTGCAAAAAGATGAAAACAATATAAAAAAATGACAGTGTAATTGAATTTTTAGTGTATTTGACCTTTTGACACCCCACCCACACCCCATCCCGAATATTCCTGGGTGCGGAGCCCAAAATAGTGTTGCTCTTGCACGCCGTCATCATATGGTGAAGTCATACCCTAAGTTTGGTTGAATTCCGTTCAGCAGTTGTTAGGAGGAGATGCGCAGGGGACGGACGGACGGACAGACGGAGGTGATTTTAATATACCCTTTTTTTCTTTCAAAACCATGGGTATAAATATATATATAGGCAAGCAAGTGAGATTCCATTTATCCAGAGACGTAATAAACCACTTTTTCTTAAAATCACTGATTTATCAAATGACTTCAAAAATGCCTGATAGGGAACATTTATTATTGCATCTGCCTATATATAACGATGTCGTATATTTGCACAGGGTTTTTATACTATAATATATACATCTTGTACAAGACGAATTTTGATGCAAGGCATCAAAGACGCCGCATTTCTGTTTTAAAAAGAAAGTAAAGGAGCTGCAGTGCATGTGAAAAACTGAATGTGTTCTTAAAGCTGATCAAAAGCTCTTTTGAATAATATAAATTGCCCAATTAGGCAACATGAGTCATGAATCAAGCTTCCTTTTCCTATAAGTTTCCCATTAAGTTTCATCCAATATCTCATGCATAACTGAAGTTACTGAGCAGAACCCGTTTTTCTATATGAAGTAACAGTGACCTTTTCCTTGACCTTGACCCCGGTGACACCAAAAAGCAATCACAAGTTTCGTTTTCATACAAGCTAGCTACCCATTAAGTTTCATTCAAATAACTAATTCCTAACTGAAGTTATTGTGCGGAAACAGTTTTTCTACTTTTACTAACAATGACCTTGACCCCATTGACCACAAATGCAATCCCATGCTTCCTTTTCATATAGACTACCTAACCATAAAGTTTCATTTCAATATCTCAATGTTTCATTTCAATATCTCAATATGTTTATTTCTCCGTGACAATTCTCCGATGTTTATTTCTCCGTGACAATTCTCCGTGTTATTTCTCCGCGTTTTCAATATTATTTTAACACCTGTGACTTGATGTCAATCGGCAGCTATTTTACGCTTGCGTAAAACCTTGCTTGTTCCTAACTATGTTATTGAGTGGAAACGAAGTGTGATAGACTGGCGGACTGACGGAGTGACGGACAGACAGACAGACAGACGGAGTGCAATCCTATAATCCCTCCAATCTACGACCGGTAGGGGACTAATAAAGTCTGTTAGAAGTAGCAGCATAGCATGTTTAAACGTGAGTGCAAAGGAATTTAATTTGATTATTATTATTGCTAATAAAACACATGTCGTACGTTTCGATAGTTTATTACACTACACATACAGTTTACAATAATTATAACATACAGTTTATAAAAGAAGAAATACATTTATGTTTCAATCAAATATTCCTGTATAATTTAGCATGATGCTACTTCTATGAAGTCAAAGATAGAAATCTCTCAACTTTGATTCTCAAAGTCCACGACGTTTGTGTACTAAATAAGTCATTAATGATATCAAAATAGATCTACCTATCTGAGAATGAACAACTTCCGGTTTCCGTTGTTCATCATTAAGAAATAAAATATTTTCAGAGGGTTGATACTCTCGCAGATCTGTTGGGTGGGACTTGAACATCGATACCAATGGCCCGCGGTTTCGACCTGTTTCAAGTACCACAAGTACCAAACACCGCTGGCTTTGATTTCACCTACCATTCTTCAAACTATTCTTAGACTTAAGCCCAAGTATGCAAATTTCAATCAAACATATTTCTATAAGTTTAAAGGATACACGTTCATAAGAAGCTGCTATGTTATAAATATGATCAATTCTAATGAATATCAACTTCATACGATTGTTTATCTATGAAGGTCATGGGAATATTTGTTTAAAAATTTTTTAGTACTGAAAATTCGTTCACAAATATTTCCATGACCTTCATAGATAAACAATCGTATAAGTTGATATTCTTTAAACTGATAGAAATATGTGTGATTGAAAAACATTGCATACTTGGGCTTAAGTCTAAGAATATTCTCAAGAATGGTTGGTGAATTCAATGCCTGGTTTTGATCTCGCACACTGGAAATATTTTATTTCTTATCTGACATGAATTTTTATTTCTTTATACACATCTTTTCGAGAGATTGAACATAACACAAACGAATTCTCACAACTTACATTGTATGCCAATCTCTTAGCACCAAACGACGAAAATATACAGATTTATATTGTTTTTAACAACTTCAATGTGTTGTTTTGAACATATTGTTTTTAACAACTTCAATGTGTTGTTTTGAACGTAACGTTGCTTTAAAATAGGGTAATCGTTGTTGTGGATGTTTTCTGACGTTTTTAAAATCGCTTAAAACGCCGTCCTAACGATTGAAGGACGTGACGTTAGAGGTCTTGATAGGAATTTCAAAAACACCTCAATAACCAATCAGGATTGAGTATTTTAATAAACTATGTTATATTTCCAGATCAAGCATCACTAAATACATATAAAGATTGGCATGTCGTACATTTATTTTTATTTCATTTCTATGGGTGAACAAATCCAAATATCCCAGTGAAAGATAAAATTCATAATCGTTAAACTCAGATCACAAAAATAACTAACTGCGATCTTGAGTAATTAAATAAGGTCAATAAATGACTCAACGTCAGTAAAGTTTTGTTGACGTTAATGTCATTTCCAAAAACGTTCAACAAAGCGAAACATTTCGGTTCAGATTATACACAAACAGATTTAAAAATGTAATAAACAGGTTATTCTAATACTGGGTTCAATTAAAACAAAAAATTCTCCTGATTGTAGACGTACTGCTATTTTTGTTTAACTCACTCGCATCCGCTCGTTCGTGAAAATAACTACACACCTACCATCTTGTGAACGATTATCATATAATCGATCAGTTGATCTATTACTATTATATCAGAGAACACAAGCAATGTTTTATGCAAGCGTAAAAAAGCTATCGATAAGTAAATAAGCATGATTGTTGAAAGGTGAAACTTTTTTTTTTATTAAGTAAAAAGGGGTCTTAATTTTGTTAAAATAAAAGCAAAGATTTATATAACATGGCTCTTTGTTGTGGTCTTATAATGAATAATGCATCCGCGAAGTTTCAATCCATTATGTAAATTGCGAGTTCCAAGCTTATATACAAACTTTAACCAAGGTTAAACACTTTAACCAAGTTTTTTTTAAGTATTAATGGGCCATTATTTTGTTAAAATAAAAGCAAAAGTTATAGAACCTGGCTCTGTGGTGTTGTATTATGATGCAGAATGCATGTGTGAAGTTTCAATCCATTACCTAAAGTAGTTTGTGAGAGGCAAGTTAGATGTATACAACATTAAACCAAGCTTACATACATGTACAAACCTTAACCAAGTTTTCAAAGTATAAAAGGGATTATACTACCGTTTAAAAAAAGCAAGAGTTACAGAACCTGGCTCTGGGGTGTTGTCTTATGATGCAGAATGCATATGTGATGTTTCAATCCATTATATGTAAATTAGTTTGTGAGATGCAAGCTAACATGCAAAATTTAAACAAGATTACAAACTTTAAGTAAGCTTACATTACAATGAACAAACTTTAACCAAATTTTAGAAGTATAAAAGGAGCCATACTTTTGTTAGTGGTTAGAGCGTCTGCCTTGCATTCGGGAGGTCGTGGGTTCGAGTCCCCTGACCGCGTCATACCAAATACTTTAAAAATGGTAGTAGTCACTTGTAACCCTTGCCTGACGAGCAAATAATGTGTAGTGCTACAACTGATTGACCAGTGTCAGAATAATGTGACTGGGGGTATCATGTCTACTACGGCGTGGTATTCCAGTGTGGCAGCACTATAAAGAAACCATTGAGTTCGCTGCTTCAAGTAGACATATCATCACATCACCCACAAATACACATATAAAAGTCCAGACTCAATTGTACCTATGACCGTCGGGTAGAACGCTTGTCGGTTGCTTGGTGGACAGACTATAATCCTTAGAAACACACACACACACACACACACACACACACACACACACACACACACACTTAAAATAATATCAAGAGTTATAGAAACTGGATTTGACTGAGGTGTTTTCTAACGATGCCAAATGCATGTGTGAAGTTTCACTTCATAACGTAAGCAAATTGCGAGTTTCAAGGCTTCATACAAACTTTAACTTGGATGCAGACAACACTGACAACGATCAGGAATACGGGAATACCGCAATATTAATAAAACCGATTCAACTAAACTTTCTCGTTATATATTTGTGCATTTGTAGGTATTATTGCATGAAAATACATATTTGCACTTATTCTCAGTTTCAATTACACTTTCATTATGCTCCGTAAAAAAATCCCGGACGTAAAGATCCCGAAACCGGAAATATTACCGCATGCTACACTTCAGTATACTGATCTAAGAAAATGTCATTTTAGCAAGTACTCGTAATACGGTAGCCTTTTAACGTTGCAAAATATGTGTTTATACCAGTCTAGCTTTTTAAACTAGTTCACTAGGAATTGAAGTTGTAATGCACGCTTATCGTCAGCTACATGATTCCCCGGTCTGTTAACCAAAGACAAGTACAAAACCCATATAAGGCGAAGAAAAAAACAGTCGTGTTTCAGGTTTCCTGCTCCAAAAAAATAGGGTAGGTAGATGAGATTTTATTCTTTTTTCTTTCTTTTTTTTTACTACACGAAGATATAAATTACAACCAGAAAACATAATTCTAAACTCTGATTTTGAGGGCCTGAAGGATGTATCTATTTATATATATAATTTAAAATTGCTCCAAAATGGACTTTTGAACTCATCACATGAAGGATGAACCTCCCCGATAATATCGGCCATCCATTTGTCGGTAGCAATATCGTCATCATCGCGGCACAAGATATCGCGATTTTTCTCTCTTTTTCTTCTTTTTTTTTTTGAAACAGGGAAAATGACAGGGTCGGGACAAAATATAGGGTCGGTCGGGAACCTGAAACACGACTATTTTTTTTCTTGGCCTTAGGATCAGCTGCCTTCAGACAACAAGGCTTCTAGCGGTGAAATGTTGTTTGTAAAATATATACTCGTCAAATTAATTTAAGAACCACAAAATAGAACAGTAATACTTAATCTTCAATATTATGAATTTAATATTCATATAAAAAGTTAATACATGTGCGTAATGTAACAACTGTAGAAGAATACAACTAATCTTAACGTTCGAAAAAAGGAGTAAATTATTAAATTACAGCATTTTAAAAAATGATCCAAATCCTAACATATAGTCCTTAAATTATTTTGAGGAGTATATTATTACAAAAATAGATTCAAAATTCAAAAGGAAGTATTCAGCGAATACATCCAAAAACATGCATTTAAGACAACAATTAAATACAAATATACAGATAAAAATATATTTAAAATCAAAGTATAAGACATCATAACATACAAGGATTAAACGGCATGCATCTAATTTTGAGTAGAAGTCACTCTCATCTCATTCTCGCCCTTCCACCTTCCACTGTCTATGTGACGTTCCTTATTCAATACATTAAAATCGCTTAAATATACTGAACAAAAAAAGAAACTTCCGACTTTTTTGCTGGTATTTCCATAGGCCAGATTTTGAGGGCGCATGAAAGCTTAAACAGCGTTTTAATATAACAATGTTTGATGTTTGTAAGCACACTTAAGTGAGTACTAAATATCCCATTAAACAGTTTCAAATTTGCCAAGCAATACTCTTTTATGGATGATATGGACATTTTAAAGCGAGGTAATTTGATGATTGTTGATAATCAAAAGCTGCCATCTACACAATCTGTATTATGTTTTTGTGTGATTTTTTTGATAAGGAACATATAGAGAATATTGTCACTGACAAACTTCGGTAATTTTCGTAGATTTAATTTTCTTTTGCGGCCAAAATGCATGTTTTAACAAAAAAGGGGCTAACCTCTTGTGTACTGAATTTTTCAGAAACATCTTTCTTTGGACTATTGTTGGCGGTCTATCTAATTATTCTTAAAACATCTAGACAATCAGCATCAACATCAGCGGAAGTTTCTTTTTTTTGTTGAGTATATAACTTGCTATATACCATCGACCCCTTAATGTAAGATCTTATTATTTAACAGTACTTAACAAGAAACAGTCTGAGGGAGAGCCTTATCCCACACCGCAGTGTTTTTTCCAGTGTTTCTGTAGAACCCATGATTGGGTGCTTTGTTTAAAGGACGTTTTATCACTGCACGTAAAGCAGAAAGTAATATGAACAACAATGTAAGTATAACACTACACAAGGCAGTAACTCTAATTTCAATCTGATAGATATAGTTTAATTAACATTGTTGAAGTGTTACGGGAAATAATTCCCGAGTGAGAAAGATTCTTTATCGCAAGAATATTTCTCACGAGTGAATTATTTTCCGTATCACGACAAAATTTTTAATTAAACTATATAATATATATATTTGCAAGTCCTCTCGTTACCCTCTATCATTGTGTGAAATTTCATTTCAGTCCTGTTAGTAGTTTTTGAGATATAGAGCGGACACAAATTATAAGTATAAAATTACAAAGGGCAATAACTCTAACTCACATGAAGACATAGTTATGATTCTTGTGCTCTGCATGTAGTCTCATGCCCTCTAACATTGTGTGAAATTTCATTGCAGTCCCACAAGTAGTTTTTTAGTTATTGAGCGGACACAAATTATATGTATAAAATTACAAAGGGCAATAACTCTAATTTAACTGAAGGTAGAGTTATGGTTCTTCCACTCTGCACGTCCTCTTATTGCCTTCTATCATTGTGTGAAATTTCATTGCAGTCCTTCAATAGTTTTCGAGATATAGAGCGGACACAAATTATAAGTATACAATTACAAAGGGTAATACTTCAAATAAAGGCAGAATTATGGTTCTTAGGCTCTGCAGTTCTCTCATTGCCCTCTATTATTGTGTGAAATTTCACTGCAGTCCCACAAATAGTTTTTGAGTTATGGAGCGGACACAAATTATAAGCATAAAGTTACAAAGGGCATTAACTCTAATTTAAATGAAAGCATAGTTATGGTTATTGCACTCTGCACGTCCTCTCACGGCCCTCTACCATTGTGTGAAATTTCATTGCAGTCCAATTAGTAGTATTCGAGTTATAGAGCGGACACGAATTATAAGTATAAAATTACAAAGGGCAATAACTCTAATTTAAATGAAGGCAAAGTTATGGTTCTTACACTCTGCACATCTTCTTATTGCCCTCTATCATTGTGTGAAATTGCATTGCAGTCCAATTAGTAGTTGTCGAGTTATGTAGTCTTTGTAGACTACACCTGTATGTGTCATGCCTAGTGTATAGAGGAAATATCTGTCAATGTCAGTCTCTTTGTAGACAACACCAGTAGGTATCATACCTAGTGTATAGAGGAAACACATCTGGCAATTTGTCAGTTCTTTGTATACAACACCAGTATGTGTCATACCTAGTGTATAGAGGAAACATCTGGCAATTTGTCAGTTCTTTTATACAACACCAGTATGTGTCATACCTAGTGTATGGAGGTAACATCTGTCAATTTGTCAGTTCTCTTTGTAGACAACACCTGTATACCTAGTGTATAGAGGAAACATCCGTCAATTTGTCAGTTATTTGTATACAACATCAGTATGTGTCATACCTAGTGTATAGAGGAAACATCTGTCAATTCGTCTGTTTTTTTATAAAACACCAGTATGTGTCATACCTAGAGTATAGAGGAAACATCTGTCAATTCGTCTGTTTTTTTATACAACACCAGTATGTGTCATACCTAGTGTATAGAGGAAACATCTGTCAATTTGTCAGTTAGATTTGTCAATTTGTCAGTTCTTTGTATATAACACCAGTATGTGTCATACCTAGTGTATAGAGGAAACATATGCCAATTTGTCAGTTCTCTCTGTAGACAACACCTGTATACCTAGTGTATAGAGGAAACAACTGTCAATTTTCAGTTAGATTTGTCAGTTTGCCAGTTCTTTGTATTCAACACCAGCAAGTGTTATACCTAGTATATAGAGGAAACATATGTCAATTCGTCAGTTTTTTGTAGATAACACCCGCATCTGTCATACCTAGAGTATAGAGGAAACTTCTGTCAATTTGTCCGTTCTTTGTATACAACACCCATATTTGTCATACCTATTTAATAAAGGAAACATCTGTCAATTTGTCAGTTAGATTTGTCAATGTGTCAGTTCTTTGTATACAACACCAGTATGTGTCATACCTAGCGTATAGAGGAAACATATGTCAATTTGTCAGTAATCTTTGTAGACAACACCTGTATACCTAGTTTATAGAGGAAACAACTGTCAATTTTCAGTTAGATTTGTCAGTTTGCCAGTTCTTTGTATTCAACACCAGCATGTGTTATACCTAGTATATACAGGAAACATATGTCAATTTGTCAGTTTTTTGTAGACAACACCCGCATCTGTCATACCTAGAGTATAGAGGAAACATCTGTCAATTTGTCCGTTCTTTGTATACAACACCCATATTTGTCATACCTATTTGATAAAGGAAACATCTGTCAATTTGTCAGTTCTTTGTAAGCAACACCAGTATTTGTTACACCTAGTTTAAAGAGGAGCTCTATGTTAATGTGTCAGTTCTTAACACGCAACACCACAATGTGCAATACATATTTTATAGAGAAAACATCTGTCAGTTTGTCATTTCTTTATACGCAACACCACAATGTGCAATACCTCGTTTAACTAAAATACAATATTTATTGAAAATATCTAAATACATGCAGTCGCTATTGTGTCCATTTTCTCTTTTAAATGTTCTCCCTTGTGGTACTCCTTCCGGTACTGTTATTGTTCTCTGTCACAATAAAAGCAAAAACTATACAGAGCCAAAACTCTCCCATTATTTATCTGAATACGTTCCATTTGCAACATCTCGGTCACTTCTTTGAAGCATATCTCAAATGTTTCTAGAAGGTTTCCATATTGGTTACATCATAATAGCGAACCTTAGATTCCCGTCAAAAGGAATTTACATTCAAAAGTTATTACGAAAGCATTTTGCCGATTACTCCATAGCCTGTACAGTTTATTTACACTTCATATGACAATATACCAAACAAACGTGCAAAGTCAACATGTGCTGCTAACGGCCATATTGTTTATACAGCAACAGTGCACTATTTTCCGCCCAAGAACGTCAAGATTTTGAACATGCCCATGTGTCGATATAAACAAGAGATGTGATTCCGAACATATCCGGAATTTACCAAGTTTTCACGAATGAATGTTCATGTCATAGAAAACATAGTATCACTCACAGTGGCGATACTTGATGAGTTCGGTCTGACGGTTGATTCTTCATTTAATCCACTAATTTCTATGTCTGATAATTCATTGCTGTATGATATAACATATGCTTTCTGAGTGGGACTTTGTTCACGCTTCTTTCGATATCTTCTACAGGGAAAAAACCTACTGACAAACAGTCCACGAAATTTACGTGAGGCCAGGATATATATGACGAAATTATTTGCAGAGTTTAAACAAGCCAAAATGACAATAATGTCGGTCAATAATGCAAGCAAACGTGTCTCTCGTATCTCTCTCGCTTTGTCCGAAGAAGACAAAAAGAAAACTACTATTGATGGAATCGTACACAGTGTGAAGAACGTCGCCATGGCAATTAATGTCAGGGTCATTTTGTCTCTTTCTGTGCTTCCTTCTCGGACGATCGAAATACTGTGTCTAGATTTAAATTTGAGACTGAATAGAATAGCGGTTGTCGAAAAAAACACAATGATTAGAGGAATAATGAATTTTGCCACTGCTAATACAACCAAATAATATTTTCTGACCAACTTTGCATCTGGCGTTCTAATACGTTCGTCAATCCAATACTTTGTGGTGTTCATTAATGTGTCTACTCTTGACTCCACACCGAGCAAAACAACGATTGGGATGTTGATTAAAATGTGTAGGGTTATCGCGATCGCAACCACCTTTTTAGGATGTACATCCAACAAGAAGGATTTAACCTTGAGCGGAAAGACTACTGCCACGAAACGTTCTATGGAGATGATGGATATAAAACTGGCCGAGATTTCTTGGAAAGCTGATCCACAAAGGATGCCGATGTAAAACGTAACATTTGCGTCCATCTCAGCAGTCTCGAAGCCTACATCGTAGTTGGTCAATAGAGAGAAGATAAAACGCACCAATGCTGCAGACAATAACAGGATGTCGGTCATCGTTAACGCCTTCAAATATACGTTAAACGCGTATTTCATCGGACTGGCGCACAGAATTGTAAGACTCATAGAATTGCCTATTACTCCTATCACCGCAATGATCGGCAAGACTACTTGGTACAGTACAAACTTGATCCGCTCATAGGTCTCGTCTGAAATTCCTACATTAACATCACATGTATCGATGAGGGAACTAGAATTGTCATATATTGTCGATGAATTCAAATCTTGCTGAAAAGTACAATTGATAGCCGCCATTGTGAAACATAAAGCGTTCTCCTTTCGAGATGTATATCCGTCACTTTTTGTTTTATTTTGAATTTCTTAACAGCTCCTTGCTAAAAAAATCCGACTGAAATGATTGTTCATGTCGTAGTACAACTAAATCGTTCTCTGTTTAAAATTGTAAGAACCACTTTCTAAAGTATATTTAAGTATTCTAACGCTCTGTTCTAGGCTGTGCTTCGCATTCTCTGTTATAGACTGTGCTAAAACGTGTATAATCGATTAAAGAAACATACAAATATCAGACAGGGAAAGCAGCATTCAAGGACGACAGAAGCCCACCAGAATCATTTAAAGGCACACACACCAATCGTGAAGTATTTACTTAACCGTCATATTAAAGTTCCTATCCCGTCACTATCAGGCAAATGTTTCAACATGTGTACACCGTTTATAAACCTACTGACGACGAGGTATATATATATATATGTATAATACATATATATATAAACTCGATCGAATGCATATGTTCTCTTTCCGAAGTTGTGATATGCTAATAAAACATGATTATCCTACGATACTGGAAAATATTTATTTAATGCAAACCATGAATAATACAATATTTTAATTAAATAGAAATAGCGTTTAAGAAATAAAATATTTCCAGCGAGTTTATATTGTCCCAGATTTATACCTGGTGGGCGGGACTTGAAGTTCTTCGATACCAAGTGCCGCAGGCCCACGGTTTCGATGTCTTTCAAATCCCAAACACCAGGTTTTGATCCCGCAAAATATAAACCGGCTGGAATTATTTTATTTCTGACATGGATTTTTATGTATCATGATACATATGTTGTCGAGAGATTGAAAAAGTGCAAACAAATGCTCACAACTTACATTGTATGCCAATCTCTCAACATCAAATGAGAAAAATATGCAGATTCAACCGATTTAAATGTGTATTTGGAACGTAGTGTCGCTTATAAGAATACATTATATTGCATTGTTGTTTTGCATCTGACGTTTAAAATGACATCTCAACGGTTAACGTGTTTTCTGCCGTTAAAATGACATCTTAACGGTTGACGTACCTGAGGTATTGTATACACATTTTAAAACTTCTCCAATAACCAATCAGCACTGAATATTTTAATAAACCATGTTAAATTTGCTATTTATAAACTTGTTCCATCATTTATAACGTAATGTTGTTGTTGGTTTTCAAGGCGATGACATAGTACACAAATGACGTGCGTCGTGGCGGCTACATTGGGGTTGTAAAAACTCGTACTTCTTGAAATCCGTTTCAGATAGTTTTTTTAAAAATATTTTCTAATATAGAAGTGAAAATGTAGACCTTCATTACCATATACTTTGATTTATTTGATTTATAAAAGTATATTAACTATTAAAAATGTCTACGTCAATTGAACGGCCGTGGTAGATTCGAAAGTTTGAACATGTTCCTTCTTATACATACGAAAACAAAATCGAATATAAATTGTCTATTTCCCCTTACTTGTATGCCCCTTTTCAACAAAAAAGTGATTTCTTTTTATAACAGGAACTGCAACTCGGAGGTGTATATGCAATTGGTGGTGGTAAACCTACAACAGTTAATACATGTGTATTCATTTAAACGTATATATGCTACTCCATGCTATCGTTTTAAGGCGTAAACATATTTCTTTTTAATTGAGATGATTCTGTATACTGTATTTACGTTTAGATTGATATTTTAAGAAACCAATATGACGATATTCACCATTATAACTATATCCGGATGAATGGACTGAAGGTTTTACAAGAGAGGTGATAAAGACGTGGTTAATAACTACAGGGGAATAACTCTAGTAAGTAGTATGGGACAACTTTATACAAGTAGTTTGAACACCCGGATTAATAAATGGTGTGAGATTATTAATACTGTATCGAACGCAAATTTGGCTTTATGAAAGGCATATCAACGGTAGATGCAATTTTCGCGCTTCATAGTATAATTGAAAAAACTCTAAACAATAAAAATGGCTTTATTCAGCTGCCGAAGGCAGCTGACTCTTATATTGCTTTTATATCTGTCTATGGTTAATCATCTATGGTTAACAGACTGTGACTCGTGGTTTTATACACCTTAAAAAAGCGTTTGATTCTATTTATAGAAATGCAATGTGGTTAAAGTTATATACATTTGCTATTAACCGGAAAATGAATAATGCGTTCTATGTATAACACTGTCAAATTATGCATTAAATACTGCGGTTCTTGCTCGGATTTATTTCAGTCGGTTAGAAGCAAGGGCCGATAATGTCTCCGATCATGTTTGCATTGTTTATTGAAGATTTCGAATTATATTTGCAAAATAAATAAATAGTGGTTTATCATTAGATGACATTTCTTTGATTTTACTTCTTTTTGTTGATGGTATGGTGTTACTATGTAATACTCCGCAAGATCTGCAAATGAGCTTTAATCGTCTATATGAATATTGTGCAACTTGGGGCCTGGAAGTCAATAATGAAAAAAACAAAGGTTATACTTTTTCGTAAAAGAGGTAGAGTAACCGTTGATGAAAAGTTTTCACATAACGGAGCATTATAAGGGGTTTCTGATGATTTTAATTATCTTGGAGTTGTATTTAACTACACTGGGTCCCATAGTTAAATCAACAGGCTAGTGCGGCAAAGCATTAAAAGCTATGAATGTTTTAACTGCAAACATAAAAAAACTGAACTAAAACCTAAAATATTCCTTCAATTTTCTGATGTTTTTGTCTCATCAATACTCAATTAAGGCTGTGGAGTGTGGGGTTTCACACAATCGAAGGAGATGGAGAGAATTCATCTCAAGTTTTGTAAAAACATTCTAGGAGTAAAACTGACAACGAGTAATGCTGGTGTTTACGATGAATTGAGGCGTTATCCGTTATTTATCACAAGATATACTCATCACAAGATATACTAGACTAGTTAGATATTGATTCTTCTTTTTTATTATAATGTCGTACGCTCATAACTGAAAATGATAGCCATGGTTGAAATTAGTTACAACAGAAAATATAATTTTATCATCTATATATAAATCTTCATTATCTGGTTGTGAAATTGGCTATCCAATGTAAAATCTCTGCTTAATACGTATGGCTTTATGTATGTATGTATGTATGTATGGGATGATCCTTTAAGGGTGATGCATCAACATTTCGTATCTAGCTTTAAACAGAGGTTGGTGGATTGCTTTATTAAAAATGGAACACTGATCTACAAGAAAATAGAGTATTATCAAGTTTGTATAGACATGTTAAAGATAATTTTGCATATGAAAATTATCTGAATATGTTATGTACAAAAATATTATGAAGTGTTTTTACTAAATTACGTTTATCTTCATATAGCTTAAGAAATGAGACGTTATGCAAGACATAGGATTGAAAGAAATGAAAGAGTTTGTCAATTATGTAATTCAACTGAAATTGAAGACGAATTTCACTTTGTTTTAATTTGTACAGCTTATAATGATATTAGAAAGAAATATATCAGAACATTTTACATACAAAGGCCAAATATGTTTGAATTTGTAACACTTCTGCAATCTTCAAAGAAGAAAGAGCTTTTTAATGTAAGTACATATTTGTCGGAGGCGTTTACTGTCAGACGTTCTATTTTAAATATTATTTCTTAAAACCTATTCAAGTACATCCTCACATACATTGTTATTTTATATTAATACCTTTTGTTTTTTGATATCCTTGGATTATTGATTAAAATGTGTGATTGACATGATCTTTGATTAATTAAAGAGTATATGTATTGAAAATTGAACTATAAGTGAGTGTGTAGAAATATGTGTAAGAAAATATCCATCTATCTATCACGTGTTTCGGTACCTTTAAACGTGTCTAGACACGTTTGTGTCATTATCGGCAATTGCGCGTTGATTGGGATCCATTACGAACAATGCCATTAAAACACCGACACATATGTATTTTATTGGTGTACCGATAAAGTAGTTACAGGAATTTAAAGTCTATAGAAACTAAATAACAAAGAAGTTCATATACATCAAACGAGTTATATTCTATTACGTCTCCAATGCTTCCGGTTTGGTCTGGTTTAATAGTGTTTCAATTCATTTCAGTACATTTCGAGCTATTTACGACGGTCGTTGTTTTAGAGGTCTGCCTCAGACCATCCAACTTTCCCTGGGTAGGGCAAGTACCTTTTACCTCCTGCCATCCGCAAGAATCGACATGTGCTCACCTCCAAGTCGAGTTCCCAGTGGGATTTGAAACCCACTGGGAGCTCCACCTGGTCCTTTGGGATCATTAAGGCCAGTTTTTGTGGCTTTAAATTAGAATATCCCTTAAGCCAGTGCTAGGAGGCGTGAGAGCACCCTACATTACCTCTCATGAACAATATTTCTTTCCCTGTCCTTGGTGTGGGGTGTGGAGGGGAGCAAAGGGGGCGGCAAAACCAATGCTTTGTTTTCTTTCTTTCCATTCATATTTATTTTGCTTTATATCAAAATGTATATGCTATAAAGATTTTGAAATATGCAGGCTGAAAACAAACTAATGAGTATTAGACATCTCAAAATTACTTCTATAATCCCCCAACCCACGGACCCGGCCCTATGGCGTGGGGCCGACCATAGGCATCGTTAGCCTAGCCTGAACACAATCCAGCACGCAAATCAGCGTTCGTCAAATTTCAAAGATTAACAGCCTATTTCAAAGTGAAGAGATCATGGTTCGATGGATGACCTCATTCCTCCCACACCATTGGTATCGTTTCGGTTTTACTCATCAGACCGGAAGGTGTCAGATAAGTCGGGAAGTACTTCCGGGTCGTAGGATGCTAAAATAGTTCCGTGAAAATGTCCAGTTCTAATTTGCAAGTGTTTTTCACAAGATTAGTTTTTATTTCATTGTTAAATTCATTGTCAAGTTGCATTGTTGTACACCTTGTACTTTGAATATTATTATTTGTAAAAGGTAAGGTTATGTTCCAAGTTAAACATTTTCAAAGCGAAATAATTAAAAAAGAAATGAACCAGACAGTTTTGGGATTTTGAATGCAAGGGTGATTTTTATCTTGCACTTTTCCTCATCGCCACCTGGCGGATAACCTACATTTTTTCTAATAAATGGAGGCTTCAAGTCGTACATGAATGCTGATCTATGCTAGACGGACGTATTGGATGCTGAAAACTATGGGACTCCGTTTTACCATTTATTCATTATTTTGTGATATCAAAAAAAGAGTATGATAATGGACCTTTGGAAACGGCCGTAAACGACACATACGAATTATTGCAGTCTCGGTTTGATTGAAACTGTTCATGAGCGGTAGTGAAATATGCTAGCTACCGCTCACGCCCTCTAGCCCCGGGTTGAGCAGAACTCAATATTAATAAAATCAATGGTACAAAATGTTAACCATCCCGAAGATGGCATGCATATGGCGGTGGACATGGAGTGTCTTTCTTCCCCATGTCGTACGGCGTATGGTCCCAGTATCTAATAAAATTAAATGCCCCGAAGAGCGAAATAAACATAATGGAATTTAGTTGGGAGCAGCGGTTATGAAGCCTGCATATCACAAGTAACAGTCAAAAGACTAAATTAAAAAGCAGACAACCTATCCTATAAGTGGTTAAACAATACCCAGAGCCTTTAATCGGCCGGAGTAGTGGAACCACTGAATCGAAAATTAAGTAAGAAAACAAAAAGAAATGAAAAAGTACCACCGATAATTAAATATAAGTATCGGGCTCAGCGATCTCCAAAAATCGAATGAATAACAGTACTGATTGCAAGAATTCATTTCTTGATATAAAAAAATCGAGTTATTGATATCAAGAATTATTTTTGATATCAAGAATTATTTTTTGATATCAAGAAATGAGTTTTTGATATCAAGAAAAAATAGATATTTTGATATCAAGAATTATACTGATTTTTTTTATATGAAGAATTATATTTTTTGATATCAAGAAATGCATTTTGTGATATCAATTTATTGTAATAAAAAAATCGACTGATTTCTTGATATCAAAAAATCAGTCTATTTCTTGATATCAAAAAGTCGAATTGTTGATATCGATATCGGAAATGAAAAGAAATACCGTGTTTGCAATGATGTCTCTTCATCGTGAACGCTCGGTCATTCCCGCCAAGCAGTGTTATGTTCACGTGGTGAACATAGTGAAATGGGGGAGCCATAATTAATTCCAGTTCTATCATTTTAACTTTAATTCTTGTTATCAAGAAATCGATTTCTTGATATCAAGAAATGGAATGATTTTCTGATATAAAAAAATGCATTTCTTGGTATCAAGAATTAAATTTTTGATATCAAAAATTAGACTGATTTTTTGATATCCACAATTCGATTTTTTGATATCAAGAAATACATTTTGTGATATCAGAAAATCATTCTTGATATCAAAAATCGAATTATTGATATCAAGAAATGCATTTTTTTTGATATCAAGAAATCCGTTGATTTTCTGATATCAATAAATCGATTTTGTGATATCAATAATTCGATATAAATATATGCTTAGAAAACAAGAACTGGACACATTTGCTTCAGAAGAAACATATTGTAACGCATTTCGAATTCGGATAATTGCGCTATCCGGTTACTTGTTCATTTAAAATCTTGCCTGTTCGTACTACAGATATTTGCATTTAAAAAGTGTACACTAACTTCATTCATGTATGCATTGTTACATATTACTCTTTCTATTTATGTTTGGATGATTTTATAAGGTAGGCTGACGAGAAAGAAATATATATAAAACAATTTTAGTATCAAAATGAGCAATTGCGTTTCGTCCTCAGTTTCGTACCTCGTTTCGTCACAATATTAACTAAACAAAAATGTCAGCGTACTTCGAATCGGCATTTCGCGGAATGTATAGCACTTATTTAATCATAACAGAATACATTCATATCTTAAGCTTCAATTTCATGTTTTCTGCAGTTTCTTAATGATAGTACAGCTGTGATAGTAGATCTGTTTTACTTTCGAAAATGAACATTTGTTCAATTTGCGAGGACAGTCTTGACAATGGACAAAATACTGTTATTTTAATGAAGAAAGGGTGTGATGGTGTAAACAGAGCGTGTAAATAGAGCGAGTATAGCTCGTGGCGACAAGTTATTTGTACAGCCTGGGCAAAATGTTCATAAAACATGCATAGCTACATATATCAGTCCTAAATATCAATAGCATGGCACAATAGAAAATGTGAAGCTACTACAGGGAAAGACGACCCGCAACGCAAGCTTAGGTCTGAAAGATCATTTTCATTTAGGGAAGACTGCCTATTTTGTGGCAAACCAGTAGGGTTAGGAAGTTTCGGAAATGAAACCAAATATATCTTTTCTGTAAGAACCTATGATTTTCAGGAGCGAATAGTTGAAGCATGCGAAAAAAGAAAAGATTCTTGGTCTAATGAGATGTATGCCCGCATTCAAACGGTACATGATCTTCATGCAGCCGATGCTATTTATCACCAGGAGTGCAGTGTTTGTTTCAGAACAGGCAAAGGAAAGCCTCGACAGCTTTCCGAAGTAGCTTCTGGTTCCGGTGCAGTCAAACGTGGCAGAATATCTTCCACTGTCACCGATGTCGCTTTCCTCGTTCCTCGAAGGAAACGACGAGGGACAAATATCTGTCAATGATTTAATACTTAAAATGGAAGAATTTCTAGTAGATTCGGATGTGGAACCGTATAGCTTTAAATACACGAAGAAAGGTCTTCTAGACCACTTAAAAGATAGAATAATTATAACAGAAATAAACGGAAAATCGGATGTAGTTACTTTTAGAACTACTGATTCTGCGCTTCTGCATAATGTCTACTACGAGCCCAAGAAGGCCGATTCGGAGTTAGAAAAGCTACGGATTATTGAGACCGCGGTAAATCTGATACGAAATGAAATAAAATCCGTCAGTTCGGATGGTGCATGTAAATTCTACCCAGATGTTGACGAAATATCGTCTGAACAAGCCAATTCGGAATATGTTGTTCCAACTCTTGAACTCTTTTTGAAAGCTTTATTTACAGGAAAAGACCTTGATGAGACATTTACATCGATTGGCCAGGCTATCATGCAATGTGTTCGACCACGATCGATTATTGCACCTTTACAAATTGGATTTGGGGTTCAAATGCAAAGGCAGCTCGGATCCAAATTTCTTATTGATTCACTCTTTAAACTTGTTTTTTCTGCTTCATACTCCGAAGTAGAGAAGTATGGGCGAAATGAGGCGGTTCACCAATGTGTTGATATGGAAGGGATACAAAACGGGGCATGTCTTCAATTGTTTCAGATAATGTGGATCATAATATTCGCGCTTAGATGTGACCTGAACACCTTTCACGGAATGGGTATTGCTGCAACTGTTACACCAGGCAATGTTAAATGCAAACCAGTCCCAAGAATACGTCGCACAACGAATGAGGTGACTGCTATTGGGAAAATACAACTTTCCTATGTTATGCCTAAGAGCAATTGCAAGCCAGCCTTAAAATGTATGGAAATTTTAAATATCCAGCAATCGTGAAAATATTCATACAGTCTTTCCTATCAAACCTTGCATTCTCAGTACTTTCTGTACTTTGATTATTAGAAGTATTCACTGGGTCATGTTGAGGATGCTAACAAAGTTACAGGGTATCAGCATGCAGTCGACTACCGAAGTTTGATTGTGTTACAAAGATGTTTTTTCACACTCCTGAATACATTTATAAAAAACAACTAAGTGATAATGGCGTTAAAAGGAAATGTTACACATAATATGTGTCATGTACACATTAGTTGAATGCCGATGCAACTCACCTATCACAAATGTCTGAAAACTTTTATATTAAATAAATAGCAACTCTTCTACACATTTTCGAACACTTGTTTTTTTTTCAAGAAAAATCACAGAAATACAATTTTTAAGTAAAATCCATCTTTAAGGGGAGACTCATTAGTTTCGAATGAATGTCCATGTGAATTTCTTATAAAACAGAAATCTAAGAGATTAAAAGCCATGTACAGGCTAGACAATAAAAAAGAAATCCACAAATGTGGTGTTTTTGACTTAGTATGACATAATAGTTAATTTTGGTATAAATAAACTGTTTGTACTGTGACCGGTATGGAGACTGTAAACAGAAACTAGTAACTGGTGGCTATGTTGTAAATGCTAGCCTTTTTTCTTTTATCATTTCCTGCATTTCTGCAGCCGAAATCAGGTTACGAAAAAAAAGCCGGTTAAGATATGTAGAAATAGTATTTTTATGACAAATTGGAGTGTTTGTCATTCAGTTATGGATGTGTTATATCTCAAATATGCTGTCGTATGTCTATAAATGTCATGTTTTCCTTTTTTTGAGTGCTGAGTGGGTGGGATAAATGAATTGTATTTGTAGGCAGAGTAACTGATTTTGTTGCTTTCTAGCAGGTATTTGCTATATATTGAGAGGAAATTATATGGTCTTTCAGGAACAGGTCATGTTTGTTAGTTTTGAAGAATAGAATTCAAGTTATTTAACGTAATTAGTGTACATTCTGAAAATAGTCTGAATTTCAAAGAAAACTGTAGATACCGACCTTAAGGAAAATATGCATATTACCGATTAAACACAATTTCAGGTTTAGAACACAGGTTGTAGCGCGTTTTGCTATTTTCAACACAAAATTGCTCCGAAATCATCAACATATTGCGACATTTTCCATTTTGAGATATTGACACATATTGCCAAGGGAAGTAACTCTTTCAGGTAAAACTAGACCATCTCAGTCTTGTTATTTTCCAATGACCGAATGTAAATTTGCACACATTTTCCAATTTTATTTTGTAGAAACTATAATAGGAGCGTGCAAATTGTATATAATTGTTCATTTAAGTAGGCATCAATGTAGGAGAATAGGTTTCCATATAAGATACCTTGAACTATCAGACCCAACAATAAATTGCACTCTGCTATGACCAACTCTGATTAGACGTGCAAAATCAGACTTACTGGAATAGCAGTATTAGACACGCATCAGACTTAAAATATTAAGACTCTTGAATATCAGCCCTACAATATCAGATGCATATCAGACTCATATAAGCCAAACAGTTCAGCCCATATCAGACCTATAATATCAGACACATATAGGTCTGCATCTCACTGGTATGTTCTAGGTCAGAATCTGATACTGTGTCTTATAAATATGAGTGAAAGCGTAAGTTTGATGTAATTGTAGGTCTGACATGAGTCTGAAAGTGTAGGTCTGTCTGACATGCATCAAATAGTGAAAGTCTGAATTGAGTTTGATATTTTGGATAGACTGGAATGAGTCTGTCTGACATTCAAAGTGCATATATTGCTCAGACTGATATCAGACCTACAATATGAGAGTCATGTCAGACCCACACTATCAGACCCAAATTACTAGACACATTCATATCAGACCCAAGTCAGACACTCATAACAGACCTTTGGTATCAGACTCATGTCAGACCTTAAATATTGGGTTAGCCTCCAGCATACAAAATATCGTTGGTCTGAATCTATTTAAAGTTGTGATATGATAGTGTAAGTAAGTTCTTAGTTAAGGTCTGGTATAGGAAGTCTGGTAGTGTAGGTATGAGCCATGTCTGGTATGCTGCCTAATTTTCAGTTCATACTGCACTAAAACTATCTGGATGTTTTTTGTGCATACCATTTCATTTTTTACTTTATTTTTAATTTGCAGTCTGCATAACCATAGCTCCAGTGACCGTTATGTCTATTATTTTCTCTACAATTTTAACTGAAAGGGAAATATTCAATTTCGAGTTTAAATTAAAAACCTTTGTAATCACCGATTCATGTCATATTTGGGGTGGCAGCAAAAACAAAGAGGGCTATGGTGTTATCCTCGTTAGTTTTCGTGGTCAACGAAAATGGGTAACTGTTCATAGGCTGATGTTCTACATATCATCAGAATGTGAACAGTTACCCAGCCGTCTCATAGGTGTCACCAAAAACTTTGCATTAATTTTAAGCATTTAAGTTTGGAAACTTGTTTAGTAAATAATCAGAGGGCAGTTTGTAGAAATGAAGGCATTTGTAATGGTCACCGTGGCTATGAGAATGGACCTTCTATGAGAATGGGTAATTATTATGTTGTTATGTTAAAACAAGGGCGTGTTTAAATTTTAAATATTTGGATTTATTCCATAGTTATGTTCATGATTGATAGATGTTACCGTTTCATAAAAATTAACGTTTAAAAGTTTCCTGTTACTTCGTCGTTTGCGGGATATATAATGTTCTAAAGCAGGGCAGTACATTGTTTATTGCTGCCCTGCCCTTTTCGACAAACTGCTTCTCGGATATACTATTTCTTTTTTTATGCGTCAATTCAAGCCTTGCGCGCGACCGAACGCGTTTCCTTTTACCAGTTGTTGACTATAGGATGCCTCAATGTTTGACAAAAAATCTGCACTATGTCACATGCTATACTGGCGTTGCTAGGCAAGGGTAAAGTTGTTGCTATGCGTCATGAGGTTGCTGCTATTTAGGCTAAGGGAGACTACTCTAGATAAGTTCTGAAGCAGGTTCTTTATATTTTGAGTTCAGGAATAAATGATTTTTCTATACCCTGAATACTATGTAGATGAAGTACTCAAAAGTACATTAACAACACACATACCAACTTAATTTTGATTCTAAGAAGGGATAAAAACCCAAAGAATACTGATAAATATGTAAATTTTGAGGAATTATAGTGCCAAGTTTAAGAAGCTCTGAAATGTCTCAATTCCATCGGATTGGTACAGCTGACGTATCATAATGCTCGAAATAACTGGAATAAGTGATTTAAAAGTAAAAATAAAAATTTGAAAACATATTTTGTCCTTAAGGGGAGACTCCTTAGTTTCGAATCAATGTCCATGGAATTTCTAATAAAACAGAAATCTAAGATATTAAAAGCCATGTACAGGCTAGACAATAAAAAAGAAATCCACAAATGTGGTGTTTTTGACTTAGTATGACATAATAGTTAATTTTGGTATAAATAAACAGTTTGTACTGTGACCGGTATGGAGACTGTAAACAGAAACTAGTAACTGGTGGCTATGTTGTAAATGCCAGCTTTTTTTTTTATCATATCCTGCATTTCTGCAGCAGACATCAGATTACGAAAAAAAAAAGCCGGTGAAGGTATGTAGAAATAGCATCTTTATGACAATTTGGAGTGTTTGTTATTCAATTATGGATGTGTTATATCTCAAATAAGGGACAGGTATATGCTGTCGTGTGTCTATAAGTGTCATGTTTTCCTTTTTTTGAGTGCTGAGTGGGTGGGGTAAATGAATTGTATTTGTAGGCAGAGAAACCGATTTTGTTGCTTTCTAGCATGTATTTGCTATATTTTGAGAGGAAATTATATGGTCTTTCAGGAACAGGGCATGTTTGTTAGTTTTGAAAAATAACATTCAAGTTATTTAACGTAATTAGTGTACATGTCTGAAAATAGTCTGAATTTCAAAGAAAACTGTAGATTCCGACCTAAGCAAAAATGACAACGTTTAGTCTAGATCATCTGCGACGCTTGCTTGTTTTCAAGACACACGTCTAAACCTGTTCTCCTAAAACATGTTTGACGCGACAGCCATTTTACAGAGATTCTGGTATCGTTTCTGATTGTCTGATATAGACGCACCTTCTATCGAAGTTATATAGAACGGCACAAAGACACTAAATTAAAAAAGAAAAAAAAGATGGAAACTTCATCATTATACCGACAAACAAAACGCGGCTGGTCAAAAGTACTAAGATAAAAACAACTTACGGACATGTGTTTCTGGTTTCATTTTTTTTCTGCATAAAGGTTCAAGACGTTTGTATTTACAATCATGCGTCGAAGATGATGAAGACTAGAAAACTTCCCATATGCTGTATATAGAGACAATGAATCTATACTAAAGGAAAAAGGAAACTCAACTCGGGATTTTCCGCTATATATGGGTCGTATACTATTAAAGCATATTTGGTATGATTTAAATATAAAAATTATCAAAAAACGGGTAGGTCATAAGACTTGTTTTTTCACATACACCGTGCACACAAACAGCTTTTACCTAAAGAGTACATTCATGCACATACAGTCTAAAGAAACATTTATTTTAATATAATATCAATATCATTTCAGAATACTTGTTAAAATAGTACTGCACAAAATAAAATTGTTCCCGTTAATTCTTTCTCCGTGCACATTACGTGGCCCCGCCTTAATTCCAATAAGCGATTTGAAAGCTGATATGAACAGATATTTCGAAAATAAAACATGTTTGAAAAAATCTTTTACTGAAATAATGTGATTACCTGTTTAAAATTACCTATTAAATGTTTTAATTTTACAATATGCAAACTTTTCCAGCCGAAATTAAAGTTTTATTTCATACCCCAGCCAACCCCGTTTTCGCTTCTTGGAGAAGGGGTTGGATGGGGTATGCAAGTTAATACTCGGACCACGAAATGAGTACACTTAACAAACATAATACAACGTATATTCAACACAATGGATGGATGGAGCATGTAACTAAAGATGTGCGGTATCATATACTTACACTGTAGATAATAGAGCAGTGTTCATGCATTGTCAACAGTTTTGTTTATTTGAATGACGTTTTACGTCATTTTCAGCACATTTTAAATCATATATGACGGTCGATGTTTTTGTGATTGAGGCAGACCATCCCATTTTCTTGGGTAGAACCAGTACTGTATACCTCCCGCCATCCGTAAGAATCGACACTTTCTCACTGACAAGTTGAGCTCCCAGTGGGATTCGAACACGCAGAGGTGAGAGGCGAGAGGTCTACAACGCAACGTCGTTAACCCCTCGACGACGGAGGCACTAGCCACATTCAAGAGGGCAGATGGTACTACTTCTGATCGATCACTATAGTTTTGCCCCGTATATGGCAAATCAAATATCTTTGTAATTCAATGCGATGCGATACATACACTTAACAAACTTAATAAATAAGGTCAACAGTGAAGAGGACAATAGAGTTAGCGTCCTTTGAACTATGACCTTATGTATTGTAAACTATATTTCATAAATCTTAAACCATACTCGTTAGAGGCCAGTTTCCGTCCAAGCCCAGTTTCCGTCATTCTCATTTAAAAAACGTTTTTACACTGCAAATTACTTTCGCGATGTCACTTATTGTCAGACGTTTATAACTGAAGATTGGAAACAGGAAAAACAACCAAAAAGTAAATAAGCGGTAAAAAACGAAAGCGATTTCTCCGAAAAATGTGTTTACTTCCTTATATGGCGTTGGGGATGCGCCTGCATACTGCCGCATAATAAACTATTAAAAGATAACAATGTAATGACGTCATTTTTTATATCACTCTTCAGTGGACGCAGTTAAAATATACCGTGATTATATAATTTAACCAAAGAGAAGCAACTCATACAACCTGTATCTGTTTGATTTACAATACACAGAGTGACTGTAAATTGTCGTCGTTGAACGTTTCACATTGGCGTTACCAGGCGCATTGTTATAACGATTGATGTGACTGATGGAATAATGCAAACATACCATTTTTACAATGAAATTGTTGAATAGACTTGCAAACAAGTTTCTAATTCATAAACGTTTACTGTATCTTGACCTAGTTGAATCTATCACTCGATAAAATACATGACGGAAACTGGGCTTGTAAACAAAATGATTTCTCAGTTTTAGTCTATTTATAAAAAGGTCACGTGCCACTTCGATAATTTATATAAAACAAAATTCTTTGGTATCAAATTTCCAGGAAGAGGTAACATAAAAGAAAATAGAGTAAAAATTGTCAGGATACATAGATTTGTCTGAAAAATTAGTTTATGTTTACGTAAGTGACAGAAAGTGACCCCCGACGAGTAAAGATAAGTTGTAAACATTATTTTTAACACTTTCGATTTACCGATTAAAGCAACCTATTTGTTTGTGCAAAGCTATGCCATATGTCGCTACTTCGTTTAAGGGTTTGTTTGTTACTTTAACACATATTTTACTCAAACAAACCATTTTTTGACGTTTACGACAGGATATATGTTCATGCTTGCCGTGCTTATTTGGTATATTCCAGCGGTCGTTGCGGGAATCTCATGAATATTCAATAGCTATAAATATCAACCTCACTGTGGGCATGATTTATTTTGGCTTTATTAGTCCCGCCTATATTTGCGACTATATTTAAGATTGTTCTTGGAAAATACCTATGGGAGGAGAAGTTATTAGACAAGAAAACAATAAACATTAATTGTGTTGTAGTAGGCGGCCCATCTGCAATAAAAACGCTGATTTTTCGAGTTGATGGCATTTTCTGGTAGAAGTATTTCATTGATACCATGATAATTATTGGAGTGTCCCGAACACCGTAGGACCGGATGCCATTGCCATTCAGACCATCTAAGGTCATGAAGTAGGTCAAAGGTTAACCAAGAGCAAAAAAATGGGAAAGTTAGTGTCCGCTGAATAACTTATAAAGCATAAACAAACAACGTGAGATGATAAAACAGGGATATAAGAAAGCCATGTGACAACGCAGTATGCCATATTGCTGTAGTATGCCATTTATATGGCTTACTGCTACGTCTCAAGGTGTAACACAGTGTTATATGTGTACTTCTTCATACATGACAAAGTGCAGCAGTGCTTTTTTTTGAGATTATGGTAACAAAAACTCTTATTAAATTATCAAAATAAAACAATTTGATGAAACAATATATATACATGTATATAAAAATCAACATGGTTCATTATTTCGTGTAATAAAATATCAAACTGCCAACATCTGCGAAATTTCTTTTCTAGGTGGAAATCTGAAAACTTATTCGAAACTATGTTAAATTGCAGAACTTGCAATAGTAGAATGAATAAAAGGTATTTTCTTGGTACTGTAATTGTTTTGTTTGATTTTATTCAGATTTATTTGGTTCGTAAATGTTGTTTGTTTAGTTAGATATATATGTTTTTCTGGATAATTTTCCACATGGCATAATGCGATCCTATATGAGGACTTCGAGTTCACCTCCTATTGTGCTAGCAGTTACAAACTATCAGTATAATATCTTACATACTGTAAACTATTAACATGATTAAGTACAAATCGATTGGACGTGAGTAGAACAACTTGCTAACGAAAACAGGCATTTAGGCTATTGCAATATACTTATTCTGGGTCAGTTTGGTGAGGATTGGGATGAAGTTAATTAATATAGGTAGTTAAATCAGATTAAATATCCGTTCAAAGGAGCTTTCGAAATTACAATTAAATAAAACTTAAGTCTAGAAATGTAATTGTTGAATTCGGATAAACTGACCTGTTCCAGAACAAAACACAGTCGGTTGGTCGGTCGGTCGGTCAGTTGGTCGGTATATCTGTTGCAGCACTTTTGTTGAGCGAACTACATCTGCATTTCTAACGATATTGGCTTGAAACTTGATTACATGGTTATCATCAAGTGTATATGTGTCAAAACACTGTATTTAGTATAAGCAATCTTATGGGACACACTACTTCAACAGTTTTCAAGATATTGGTTTGAAATTTGGTCTACATGATTGACCCTAACCCAAAATTAAGCAAAAAGGTTAACGTAGCGTATATTGTTTGAGTAAGTAGGTCACAGTGACCTAGTTTTCAGGGTATGGTCAGTGCTTCTTGAGAGAAAGATGCTGTTAAAATTTGATGAAGATCGGACATGGTAATGCTGAGATATAACAAAAACAAGATGTTGAAGCCCGCTGCCCGCCGCCCGCCCGGTTTTCGCCAATCTATAAGCTGGATTTTGAAAACCCGGCTAAAAATGATTGATTAATTTATTTGTTTAACTGATTACTGATATTTCCTTAACTTAAGGACTATCGGTCAGCCATCTTTGATCCAAAAAATCCAAAATCGATGAGATATGGTCAAGTGAATAAAATAAGCCATGTTATCACATCATCCAAAATTCGAAGTACACCATTGTTAAAAAAAAGAAGATATTCTTTCAATGGCATGTACTTTCAAAATAATCTCAATGCTGTAGTATGGTGGCACTCACGGGTTTTAATTGTCAAACATTATAAAAGGCAACTATATTTGTGGATGTATTAAACACAACTGAGTGACTGTTGTGAATAGAAACATGGCAAAATGTGATTGCAACATTTAAAGCCTAAGTTTGATCACCTGCTTGAGCCAAATGCGCATTCTGACGATAATGAAACTTTAAAAGGGTAACCATTGGTGTGTTCAGTGCTGTTTAAACCTTCTTTCTAAAAGGACAGGTCTAATGTCGCCCTGTACCATTCGATTAGCAGTAGCATATTAAACATACAATATATAGCGGAAATACGCACCCTGCGTTTCTTTTTCCTTTCAGTGTATTAATTATCTTATTCTGTCTGCTCATTGACACTCCCAGGAAGCCATCAACGTATTTACATTTCCTTTCTAGAAATAGAAATAACACTGATTAAAGGCCACGGCACGTTTGATTGTTTTTAAAACTTAAGGCATCCCGTTAGTTTTTCTACACAACTTGCATTATTTGCAATCAGTAATATTATTTATTTCAAATTCATTATTGTTTTCGCATATTACTGACTATGCTTGATTATACCGCACACATGCAATATGAGATCGCTCACACGCCAGATTATCGGAACAAATCAGATTACAGATCGTGGCATTATACTATTTAATATGGAAAGCCTCGGCTGCCTTCTGTTGGCCTTTTGCATTTTGTGCAGTACGCTTCCTAAGTTGTTATGTGCATTTAGTAAGTTGTTATGTGCATTACCTAGGTTGTATTGTGCATTTTCTAAGTTGTCATGTGCATTTTCCAAGTTGTTATGTGCATTTTCTAAGTTGCTATGTGCATTTCGTAGGTTGTTATGAGCATATTCTAAGTTGTCTTGTGCAATTTCTAAGTTGTTATGTACATTTCATAAGTTGTTATGTGCATTTGTACATTTAGTAAGTTGTTATGTGCATTTTGTAGGTTGATATGTGCATATTCTAAGTTGTCTTGTGCATTTTCTAAGTTGTTATGTGCATTTCGTAAGTTGTTATGTGCATTTCGTAGGTTGTGATGTGCATATGCTAAGTTGTCTTGTGCATTTTCTAAGTTGTTATGTGCATTTCATAAGTTGTTATGTGCATTTGTACATTTAGTAAGTTGTTATGTGCATTTCGTAGGTTGTTATGTGCATATTCTAAGGTGTCTTGTGCATTTTCTAAGTTGTTATGTGCATTTCGTAAGTTGTTATGTGCATATTCTAAGTTGTCTTGTGCATTGTCTAAGTTGTTATGTGCATTTTCTAAGTTGTAATGTGCATTTCATAAGTTGTTATGTACATTTCGTAAGTTGTCTTGTTTCCTACAAAACTTTTTCCGATAAAACGTCTACTTAACGACGACTTGTAGTTTGCACAAGACAACTTACGAAATGCACATAACAACTTACTAAATGTACATAACAACTTACGAAACGCACATAACCACTTCGAAAATGCACATAACAACTTAGAAAATGCACAAGACAACTTAGAATATGCACATAATAACTTACGAAAAGCACATAACAACTTAGAAAATGCACCTAACAACTTACAAAATGCACATTACAACTTAGAATATGTACATGACAGCTTAAACAATGCACAGAACAACTTAAACAATGCACATCACAACTTAAACAATTAACATCACAACTTAGAAAATGCACAAAACAACTTACAAAATGCACATAACAACTTTCGAAATGCACAGGACAGCTTAGAAAATGCACATAACAACTTACAATATGCACAAGACAACTTAGAATATGCACATAACAATTTACGAAAAGCACATAACAACTTAGCAAATGCACATAACAACTTAGAAAATGCACATAACAAGTTATAATATGCACATGACAACTTAAACAATGCACATCACAACTTAAACAATGCACATCACAACTTACGAAATGCACATAACAACTTAGGAAATGCACAAGACAACTTAGAAAATGCACATAACAACTTACAAAATGCACATAACGACCTACGAAATGCACAGGACAACTTAGAAAATGCACATAACAAGTTATAATATGCACATGACAACTTAAACAATGCACATCACAAACAACTTAAACAATGCACATCACAACTTACGAAATGCACATAACAACTTAGGAAATGCACAAGACAACTTACAAAACGCACATAACTACTTACGAAATGCACAGAACAACATAGAAAATGCACATAACAACTTACAATATGCACATTACAACTTACGAAATGCACAGGACAACTTAGAAAATGCACATAACAACTAAGAAAATGCACATTACAACTTACAAAATGCACAGGACAACTTAGAAAATGCACATAACAACTTACTAAATGCACATAACAACTTACAAAATGCACAGGACAACTTAGAAAGTGCACATGACAACATATAAAATGCACATAACAACTTACTAAATGCACATAACAACTTAGAAAATGCACATAACAACTTACGAAATGCACATAACAACTTATGAAATTCACATCACAACTTAGAAAATGCACATAACAACTTAGAAAATGCACAAAACGACTTACAAAGCGTACTGCACAAAATGCAAAAGGCCAACAGAAGGCAGCCGAGGCTTTCCATAATTTAATACCGCAATAAACCAACTGCCTTTGGCGAAGTCCGGTTAGAGCGTCGTATACTATGTCTCTACTGAACCGAAGGTTCAGGGTTCGAGCCTAATATAAGGCAAATTTTTTGAAAACATACAATGTTAAGATATTTCAAAAAACTTTTTATACGAAACTACTACGGAATAACTCTGATTGGTTCCAACAATTTGGCATTTGAGTACTCTGATATTGATTGGTTCCCACAATTTGGCATTTGAGTACTCTGATATTGATTGGTTCCCACAATTTGGCATTTGAGTACTCTGATATTGATTGGTTCCCACAATTTGCCATTTGAGTACTCTGATCTTTTAACCTATAGTATGAAAACGAAGCAAAATTGAAATCTCAAAATTGTATTTAATTATATGCAAACGGGTTTAATGTCAAAATAATAATGGATTATTCAATCGACATGCTGCTTTTATTGGTTAATAATAATTCAAGATTGCCAAGCGTTCCTTTAAAAAACTGACAAAGTAGTTCACATGTACACTGAACAAAATTCCTAATCTTGATACAGTTTTTAACTACACTGAACGACTTTAAAATCGAAATAAACTAAGATAACTGAAATATTTCAATAGACATTAAATTTTAATTTCATCTATTCTATTTAACAATATCTACAGTTGATTTGCTGAAAATTTCATTCAAATTGATCCACAATAAACTTGTTAAATCACAGCATAACAGTACCCCCAAAAGCAAAAGTCACAAAACTAATACCCGGTATATCCAAATATGCATAGGAGATGTCAGGCTTGCATTGCCGCTAATGGTGGATATTGTGATTTTTGCTTTTGGTTTAGTACTATTACTGTTATATTTTGAATTTAACAAGTTTAATGTAGATCAATTTGAATGAAATTTTCAGCAATTCAAATGAAGATATGGTTAAATAGAATAGATGAAATTAAAATTTAATTTCTATTGAAATATGTCAGTTATCTTAGTTTATTTCCCTGTTGCGTTTTTTTTAAGTCGTTCAATGTATACTGGGAAATTTGCTTTAAACCAAGAATATGTCATTAGTAAAAGCTTAAGAGCACTTAATTCGCTTTTAGCAAATACACGCGAGTTCAAATTAAAACCAAGTACAACGTGCCAGTTGTTTGATGCATTTGTAGGATCTATTCTACATCAGAGTTGCGAAACTTGGGGGTATACGAAATCGATACAAATAGAAAGAATTCATTTACAATTGTGTAAGCAATTACTTAGAGTTAAGAGAACTACATCATCGATGGCGGTATATGGAGAATTATTATAGATACCCTCTTTACAGATCAAGCTATATAAGAATCATACAATGCCGGTTTAAAATTTTAGCAACGGATAATATAATCCTTTCCAATATTTATAATTCATAAATGCAAGATTGTAATACAGGAGTATCGAATGTAAAGGACTCACACCACTATTATCTCCCTTGAATACTCGTGCCCTACAAATGAAGGAGGTAGATAAAAAAAACAAGATCGCTTTTCTACATTTTACAGGATACATTGATTTATCTTTACCATGTTCTAAATCTGCAGCATTTTAGGAAGAGATCACAGAAAAATGCATGTTGATATAAGATTTCTAGCTAATTCTGCGTCATTTTACACATCATGGGTCTAATCACCACGGGGTTGTATTTTTGTCTAAATTTTGATAGGTGTCACCCAAAAATGAAATTAAAAAAAGTTCAATCTAGTAAATATTTGTTAAATGTGTTTTAAATTGCAGATATTGGATCAATGAAGAATTTAAGCATAAATACATGTTGCAAAATCTGTTTTATCTCTATGCCACGAACAAAAACATTACAATGTGACCCTATGGAAAATTAATTGTGGTGTGAGACGTTAAGACCCTACTCGAAGAACATGGCTTTGGTGACGTGTGGTTAAACCCACATAGCGTTAATCCAAAATATTTTTGTTTAATTTTTAAAAGAAGAATTATTGATTGTTTTATTAAAAGTAGCAATGTTAATAATAGTGGTGCATTATTTTCGTATAAATACTTTAAAAATGAGTTTGCATTTGAAAAATAATTTGATATTGCACCGCACCAAGTAACGTACGGTTTTTTAATTGGAGGCTAAGGCTTTCCTCTCATTCTCTAAGAATTGAGCAAGGTAGATATGGACGTAATAGAATAGAAAGAAATGAAAGATACTGTACCTTTTGTGAAAAAAAAGATATAGAAGATGAATATCAATTTATTACAATTTGCCCTGCTTTTCATGATATAAGAAGCAGTTTCTTATTGGAAAAATATTATAAACGTCCGAGCTTAATGCAGTTCTGTGAATTTATGTTAAATATCATTTTGCCAACTCGTTTAATAAATTCAATAATGAATGAGCACTCATTTAAGATCCTCTATGTAGTATACTGTTCTCTTAAAATCATGTATTGTGTAAAACCATGCTGACCAAGGATGTACAAGTTGAATAAAATTCTGTTCTTTATATCTTAATTAATTTTATTACTTTAAATACATTTTAGAGAAGTTGTGTGATAAGTATTTTGTTTTGACCAATAGTTTGTAAACTACTATTATGTTCTGTTTAAATTGTTACATCTTTTGAGAGTTAAACTCCATTTATATGAAAACATCAAATGTGCTCCTAAAACGGTTGTGTAAAGTTGGCTGTGAGATCGAAGATCGTAGATCGATATCAAATATCGAGCTGGGTTTTCAATGTCAAGCTAGCTCTGAGATCGATATTCGGTTAAACTTATAAAAAGGCATACTCAATACAGAGCTGGGTCTGCATGCAAAGCTAGGTCTGAGATCGATATTCGTTTTAAACATACACAAAATCATTTTGAATACACAGCTGGGTTTGAATGCAGAGGTGCATGGCTCTGAGATCGATATTTGATTTAAAACATACACCAAGTCATTTAGAATGCAGAGCTGGGTTTGAATACGTAGCTGGCTCTGAGATCGATAATCGTTTTAAACATACAACAAAGCATTTTCAATATAGAGCTAGGTTTGCATTTCGAGCTGGCTCTGAGATCGAAATTCGTTTTAAACATACACCGAGTCATTTTGAATGCAGAGCTATGTTTGAATGCAGAGCTGTGTCTGACATCGATATTCGTTTTATACATGCAATAAGACATTTTGAATGCAGAGCTGGGCTGTAATGCAAAGCTGGCTCTGAGATCGATATTCTTTTTAAACATACACAAAGTAATTATGAATGAAGAGCTACGTTTGAATACAGAGCTGGCTCTGAAATCGATATTCGTTTTAAAGATACAAAAATACGATTTGAAAACTGATCGGGGATTGAATTTTGAGCCAACTATGAGATCGATATTCGTTTTAAATATACACTAAGTTATTTTGAATGCAGAGCTATGTTTGAATGCAGACCTGGCTCTGAGATCGATATTCGTTTCAAACATGCACCCAGTCAATTTAAATGTACAGCTGGGTTTGAATGCAGAGCTAAGTCTGAGATCGATATTCGTTTTAAGCATACAACACGGCATTTTGAATATCGAGCTGGGTTTGAATTTCGAGCTGGCTCTGAGATCTATATTCGTTGTAAACGTGCAACAAGGCATTTTGAATATCGAGCTGGGTTTGAATGCATATCTATTTTAGAATACAGAGCTGGGTCTGAGATTGATATTCGTTTTAAACGTGCAACAAGTCATTTTGAATGTAAAGCTTGGCTGTAATGCAGAGCTGGCTCTGTGATATATATTCGTTTCAAATATTCACCAAGTCGTTTTGAATGCAGAGATGGGTTCGAATGCAGAGCTGGCTCTGATATCGATATTCGCTTTAAACATACACTAAGTCATTTTGAATGCAGAGCTGTGTTTGAATGTAGAGCTGGCTCTGTGATCGATATTCGTTTCAAACATACACCAAGTCATTTTGAATGCACAACTGGGTTTGAATGTAGAGCTAGGTCTGATATCGATATTCGTTTTAAATATACAACAAGGCATTTTGAATATCGAGCTGGGTTTGAATTTCGAGCTGGTTCTGAGATATTCGTTTTCAACATACGACAAGGTATTTTGCATATCGAGCTGGGTTTGAATGCAGATCTGGCTCTGAGATCGATATTCGTTTTAAACATACTCTAAGTCATTTTGAATGCAGAGTTGGGTTTGAATGCAGAGCTCGCCCTGAGATCGATATTCGTTTTAAACATGCAACATGTCATTTTGAATGCAGAGCTGGGTTTGAATGCACAGTTGCCTCTGAGATCGATATTCGTTTTAAACATACACTGAGTTATTTTGAATGCGGAGCTGGGATTGCATTTCGAGCTGGCTCTGAGATTTATATTCGATTTAAACATGCACCAAGTCATTTTTAATGCAGCGCTGGGTTTCAATGCAGAGCTGGCTCTGAGATCGATATTCGTTTTAAACATACAACAAGTCATTTTGAATATCAAGCTGGGTTTAAATGCAGAGCTGGCTCTGACATACACAAAGTAATTATGAATGCAGAGCCTCGTTTGAATTCAGAGCTGGCTCTGAAATCGATATTCGTTTTAAACATACAACAATACAATTTGAATACAGATCTGGGTTTGAATTTCGAGCCGACTCTGAGATCGTTATTCCCTTTTAAATATGCACCAAGTCATTTTGAATGCAGGACTGGGTTCGAATGCAGAGCTGGCTCTGATACCGATATTCGTTTCAAACATACACTAAGTCATTTTGAATGCAGACCTATGTTTGAATGCAGAGCTGGCTCTGAGATCGATATTCGTTTCAAATATGCTCCAGGTCATTTTAAATGCACAGCTGAGTTTGAATGCAGAGCTTGATCTGAGATCGATAATCGCTTTAAACATAAACAAAGCATTTTGAATATCGAGCTGGGTTTGAATTTCGAGATGGATCTGAGATCGATATTCGTTTTAAACATACCACAAAGCATTTTGAATATCGAGCTCGGTTTGAATGCAGATCTATGTTGGAATGTAGAGCTGGGTATGAGATTGATATTCGTTTTAAACTTGCAACAAGTCATTTTGAATGTAGATCTTGTCTCTAATGCAGAGCTGGCTCTGAGATCGATATTCGTTTGATACATGCAACAAGTCATTTTGCATGCAGAGCCGGCTGTAATGCAGAGCTGGCTCTGAGATCGATATTCGTTTTATACATACATAAGGTAATTATGAATGCAGAGCTGCGTTTGAATGCAGAGCTGGGTATGAAATCGATATTTGTTTTAAACATACACCAAGTCATTTTGAATGCAGAGCTGGGTTTGAATGCAGAGCTGTCTTTGAAATAGATATTCGTTTTAAACATGCACCAACTCATTATGAATATCGAGCTGTGTTTGAATTTCGAGCTGGCTCTGAGATCGATATTCGTTTTAAACAAACAACAAGGCATTTTAAATATCGAGCTGGCTTTGAATGCAGATCTATTTTAGAATGCAGAGCTGGGTTTGAGATTGATATTTGTTTTAAACGTGCAACAAATAATTTTAAATGTAAAGCTTGGCTGTAATGCAGAGCTGGCTCTGTGATCGATATTCGTTTCAAACATACACTAAGTTATTTTGAATGCAGAGCTATGTTTGAATGTAGAGCTGGCTCTGTGATCGATATTCGTTCAAAGCATACACCAAGTCATTTTGAATGCACAACTAGGTTTGAATTTAGAGCTAGGTCTGATATCGATATTCGTTTGAAATATACAACAAAGCGTTTTGAATATCGCGCTGGGTTTGAATTTCGTGCTGGCTCTGAGATATTCGTTTTAAACTTACGACAAGGTATTTTGCATATCGAGCTGGGTTTGAATGCAGATCTGGCTCTGATATCTATATTCGTTTTAAACATACACTAAATCATTTTAAATGCAGAGTTGTTGGGTTTGAATGCAGAGCAGGCCCTGATATCGGTATCCGTTTTAAACATGCAACATGTCATTTTGAATGCAGAGCTGGGTTTGAATGCAGAGTTGGCTCTGAGATCGATACTCGTTTTAAACATACAACAAGTCATTTTGAATATCAATCTGGGTTTAAATGCAGAGCTGGCTCTGAGATCGATTTTCGTTTTAAACATACACAAAGTAATTATGAATGCAGAGCCTCGTTTTAATACAGAGCTGGCTCTGAAATCGATATTCGTTTTAAACAAACAACAATACAATTTGAGTAAAGATCTGTGTTTGAATTTCGTGCCGACTCTGAGATCGATATTCCCTTTTAAATATGCACCAATTAATTTTGAATGAACTGGGTTTGAATGCAAAGCTGCCTCTGAGATCGATATTGGCTTTAAACATACAACAAGGCATTTGAATATCGAGCTGGGTTTGAATTTCGAGATTGCTCTGAGATCGATATTCGATTTAAACATACAGCAAGGCATTTTGAATATCGAGCTGGGTTTAAATGTAGATCTATGTTGGAATGCAGAGCTGGGTATGAGATTGATATTCTTTTTTACGTTATATTGCAACAAGTCATTTTGAATGTAGATCTTGGCTGTAATGCAGAGCTGGCTCTGAGATCGATATTCGTTTGATACATGCAACAAGTCATTTTGAATGTAGATCTTGGCTGTAATGCAGAATTGGCTCTGAGATCGATATTCGTTTGATACATGCAACAAGTCATTTTGAATGTAGATCTTGGCTGTAATGCAGAATTGGCTCTGAGATCGATATTCGTTTTATACATAAACAAGGTAATTATGAATGCAGAGCTGCGTGTGAATGCAGAACTGGGTATGAGATCGATTTTCGTTTTAAACATACACCAAGTCATTTTGAATGCAGAGCTGGTTTGAATGCAGAGCTGTCTTTGAGATCGATATTCGTTTTAAACATGCACCAAGTCATTTGAACGCAGAGCTATGCTTGAATGCGGATCTGGCTCTGAGATCGATATTCGTTTTAAACATACAGCAAGGCCTTTTGTATATCGAGCTTGGCTTGAATGCAGAGCTGACTCTGAGATCGATATTTGTTTGAAACATACAAAAAAGCCATTTTAAATGCAGAGCTGTGTTTGAAAGCAGAGCTGGCTCTGAGATTAATATTCGTTTTAAACATACACCAAGTCCATTTGAATGCAGAGTTGGGTTTGAATGCAAAGCTGCCTTTGAGATCGATATTCGTTTTAAACATGCACCAATTCATTTTGAATGTAGAACTGGGTTTGAATGCAGAGATGGCTCTTAGATCTATATTCGTTTTAAACATACATTAAGTCATTTTGAATGCAGAGCTGGCTCTGAGATCGACATTTGTTTTAAACATACACAAGGTAATTATGAATACAGAGCTGCGTTTGAAACAGAGTTGGCTCTCAGATCGATATTCGTTTTAACCATGCAAGAATACAATTTGATTACAGATCTGGGTTTCAATTTCAAGCATGCTCTGAGATCGATATTCTGTTAAAGTGTAGAAGAAGGCATTCTGAATATGGAGTTGGGTTTGAATGCAGATCTGGCTCTGAGATCGATATTCGTTTTAAACATACACCAAGTCATTTTGAACGCAGAGCTATGTTAAAATGCAAGCTGCGTCTGAGATCGATATTCGTCTTAAACATGCAATAAGACATGTTGAAAGCAGAGCTGATCTGTAATGCAGAGCTGGCTCTGAGATCGATATTCTTTTTAAATATACAACAAAGCATTTTCTATATAGAGCTTGGTTTGAATTTCGAGCTTGCTCTGAGGTCTATCTTCGTTTTAACACAAGCCATTTTGAATACAGAGCTGGGTTTGAATACAGATCTGGCTCTTATATCGATATTCGGTTAAAGTTGTATTAAACGTCATTTTGAATACACAGCTGGGTTAGAATGCAGAGATGGCTCTGAGATCGATATTTCGTTTTAAACATGCAACAAGTCAATTTGACTGCAGAGCTGGGATGTAATGCAGAGCTGTCTCTGAGATATATATTTCGTTTTAAACATGCAACAAGTCAATTTGAATGCATAGCCGGGCTTTAAAACGAATATCGATCTCAGAGCCAGCTCTGCATTACAGCCCAGCTCTGCATTCAAAATGACATGTTGCATGTTTAAAACGAATATCGATCTCAGACCCAGCTCTGCATTCAAACATAGCTCTCCATTGAAAATGACTCCGGGTATGTGTAAAACGAATATCGATCTCAGAGCCAGATCTGCATTTAAGCAAATTTCGATATTCAAAATGCCTTGTTGTATGTTTAAAACGAATATCGATCTCAGAGCCAGCTCGGAATTGAAACACAGATCCATATTCGAAATGCCTTGTTGTTTGTTTAAAACGAATATCGATCTCAGAGCCAGCTCGACATTCAAACCCATATCAATATTCAAAATGCCTTAATGTATGTTTAAAACTAATATCAATCTCAGAAACTAGCTCTGCATTCAAACCAAGCTCTGCATACAAATTGTCTTGGTGCATGTTTGAAACGAATACCGATATCAGAGCCAGCTCTGCATTCAAACCCAGCTCTACATTTAAAATGACTTGGTACATGTTTAAGATAAATATCGATCTGAGAGCCAGCTCTACATGCAAATCCAGCTCTGCATTCAAAATGACCTGTTGTATGTTTAAAACGAATATCGATCTCAGAGCCAGCTCTGCATTCAAACCCAGCTCTGCATTCAAAATGACTTGGTGCATGTTTAAAACGAATATCGATCTCAGACCCAGCTCTGTATGTAAATAAATCCAGCTCTGCATTCAAAGTGACTTGGTGAATGTTTAAAACAAATATCGATCTCAGAGCCGAAGTTCAAACCCGGATCTGTATTCAAATTGTATTTTTGAATGTTCAAAACAAATATCGATCACACAGCCAGTTCTGTATTCAAACACAGCTCTGCATTCATAATTACTTTGTTTATGTTTAAAAGAATATCGATCTCGAGCCAGATATGCATTATAGTCCAGCTCCGCATTCAAAATGTCTTATTGCATGTTTAAAACGAATATCGATATCAGACCATGCTCTGCATTCAAACATAGTTCTGCATTAGAAATGATTTGGTGTATGTTTAAAACGAATATTGATCTGAGAGACAGCTCTGCATTAAAGCCCAGCTCTGCATTCAAAACGTCTGATTGTATGTTTAAAACGAATATCGATCTCAGAGCCAGATCTGTATTCAAACCCAGCTCGATATTCAAAATGCCTTGTTTTATGTTTAAAACGAATATCATCTCAGACCTAGCTCTGTACTCAAAAAAAGATCTGCATTCAAAATGACTTGATGTAAGTTTAAAACAAATATCGATCTCAGTGCCGGCTCGAAATTCAAACTCGGATATGTATTCAAATGGTATTGTTGTATGTTCAAAACCAATATCGATCACAGAGCCAGCTCTGTATTCAAACGCAGCTCTGCATTTATAATTACTTTGTTTATGTTTAAAACAAATATCGATCTCGACCCAGATATGCATTATATCCCAGCTCTGCATTCAAAATGTCTTATAGCATGTTTCAAACGAATATCGATATCAGACCCTGCTCTGCATTCAAACATAGTTCTGCATTCGGAATGACTTGGTGTATGTTTAAAACTTATATCTATTTCAGAAACGACATCTGCATACAAACCCAGCTCGATATTCAAAATGCCTCGTTTTATGTTTAAAACGAATATCGATCTCCGACCAATCTCTGTATTCAAACCCAGCTCTGCATTCAAATTGACTTGGTGTATGTTTAAAGCGAATATTGATCTCAGAGCCAGCTCTGCATCAAAGCCCAGCTCTACATTCAAAATGTCTTTATTATATGTTTAAAACGAATATCGATCTCAAACACAGCTTTGCATTCTTTCATATCTCTGCATTTAAACGAATGACTTTGTGTATCTTTAAAACGAATATCGATCTCAGAGCCAGATCTACATTCAAACCCAGATCGATATTCAAAATGCCTTGTTTCATTTTTAAAACGAATGTCGATCTCAGACCTATCTCTGCATTCAAACTCAGATCTGCATTTAAAATGACTTGGTGTATGTTTAAAACGAATATCGACCTCAGACCCAGCTCTGCTGTCAAACCCAGATCGAAATTCGAAAAAAAGCTCGATATTCAAAATGCCTGGTTTTCGATCTCAGAGGCAGCCATGTATTCAAACACAGCTAGATATTCAAAAAGCCTTGTTTGATGTTTAAAACGAATATCGATCTAAGACCTAGCTCTGTATTCACACACAGCTCTGCATTCAAATTGACTTGGTGCATATTTGAAGGAAATATCGATCTCAGAGCCATCTCTGCATTCAGCCATAGCTCTGCATTCAAAATGTCTTAGTGTATGTTTAAAACGAATATCGATCTCAGTGCCAGCTGGGCATTGCAGCCCAGCTCTGCATTCAAAATGTCTTTTTGCATGTTTAAAACGAATATCGATCTCAGAGCCAGCTCTGCATTCAAACCCAGATCAATATTCAAAATTCCTTGTTGTTTGTTCCAACCGAATATCGATCTCTGAGCCAGCTCGAAATTCAAACCCATTTCATATTCAAAATTCCTTGTTATATGTTTAAAACTAATATCGACCTCAGACATAGCTCTGCATTCAAACACAGGTATGCATTCAAAATGACTTGGTTTATATTTAAAACGAATATCGATCACAGGGCAAGCTCTGCATTGAAACCCAGATCGATATTCAAAATGCCTTGTTGTATGCTTAAAACGAATATCTATCTCAGACCCAGCTCTGCATGCAAACATAGCTCTGCATTCGAAATGACTGAGTGTATACTTACTTACAGCTCTGCATTCAAAATGAGTGTATGTTTAAATCGAATATCGATCTCAGAGAGAGCTCGGCATTATAACCCAGATCTGCATTCAAAATGTCTTTTTGCATGTTTAAAAGGAATATTGACGTCAAAGCCATTTTTTCATTCAAACCCAGGTCGATATTCAGAATATCGATCTCAAACATAGCTCTGCATTCAAACCCAGCTCTGCTTTCTAAATGTCTTGGTGCATGTTTAAAACGAATATCGATTTCAGAGCCAGTTCTGCATTCAAACCCAGCTCTGCATACAAAATTACTTGGTGTATGTTTAAAACGAATATTGATCTCAGAGCCAGCTCTGCATTCAAACCCTGCTCTGCATTCAAAATGACTTGATGCATGTTTAAAACGAATATCGATCTCAAAGCCAGCTCTGTGTTCAAACTAAGCTCTGCATTCAAAATGCCTTGTTGTATGTTTGAAACGAATATCGATCTCAAAGCTAGCTCGAAATTCAAACCAAACTCGATATTCAAAATGCCTTGCTGTATGTTTAAAACGAATATCGATATCAGACCTGGCTCTGCATTCAAACCCAGCTCTGCATTAAATATGACTTGGTGCATGTTTGAAACGAAAATCGATCTCAGAACCAGCTCTGCATTCAAAATGTCTTATTGCATGTTTAAAACGAATATCGACCTCAGACCCTGCTTTGCATTCATACATAGCTCTGCATTCAAAATGACATGGTGTATGTTTAAAACGAATATCGATTTCACAGCCAGATCTGCATTCAAACCCAGTTCGATATTCAAAATGCCTTGTTGTATGTTTAAAACGAGTATCGATCTCTTAGCCAGGTCTGTTTGCAGACGCAGCTCTGCATTCATAATTACTTTGTGTATTTTTAAAGACGAATATCGATCTCAGAGACAGCAATGCATTTAAACCCAGCTCTGCATTCAAAATGACTTGGTTTATGTTTAAAGCGAATATCGATCTCAGAGCCAGCTCTGTATTTAAACGCAACTCTGTATTCATAACTACTTTGTTTATGTTTAAAACGAATATCAATCTCAGAGCCAGCCCTGAATTCAAAATGACTTGTTGCATGTTCAAAACCAATATCGATCTCAGACCCAGCACTGCATTCAAACATAACTCTGCATTCAAAATGCCTTGTTGAATGTTTAAAACGAATATCGATCACAGAGCCAGCCCGAAATTCAAATCCAGCTCGATATTCAAAATGCCTTGTTGTATGCTTAAAACGAATATCGACCTCAGGCCTAGCTCTGCATTCAAACTCAGCTCTGCATTCAAAATGACTTGGTGCATGTTCGAAACAAATATCGATCGCAGAGCCAGATCTGCATTCAAACCGAGCTCGATATTCAAAATGCCTTGTTGTATGTTTAAAACGAGTATCGACCTCTTAGCCAGCTCTGTATTCAGACGCAGCCCTGCATTCATTATTACTTCGTGTATGTTTAAAACGAATATCGACCTCTTAGCCAGCTCTGTATTCAGACGCAGCTCTGCATTCGTTATTGCTTCGTGTATGTTTAAAACGAATATCGATCTCAGAGACAGCTCTGCAATCAAACCCAGCTCTGAATTCAAAAAGACTTGGTGCATGTTTAAAGCGAATACCGATCTCAGAGTGCTCTGTATTCAAACGCAGCTCTGCATTCATAATTACTTTGTGTTTTTTTGTAAACGAATATCGATCTTAGAGCCAGCTCTGCATTACAGCCCAGCTCTGCATTCAAACATAGGTTTGCATTCAAAATGACTTGATGTATGTTTAAAACGAATATCGATCCAAAAGCCAGCTCTGCATTCAACCCAGATCAATATTCAAAATGCCTTTTTTATGTTTAAAACGAATATCGATCTCAGACATAGCCCTGCACTCAATCCCAGTTCTGCATTCAAAATGACTTTGTGTATGTTTAAAACGAATATCGATCTCAGATCCAGCTCTGCATTCAAACCCAGCTGTGCATTTTAAATGATTTTGTGCATGTTTAAACAAATATCGATCGCAGACCCAGCTCTGCTGTCAAACCCAGATTGATATTAAAAATGCCTTGTATGTTTAAAACGAATTACGATTTCAGTGCCAGATCGAAATTCAAAAACAGCTCGATATTCAAAATGCCTAGTTTTCGATCTCAGAGGCAGCCCTGTATTCAAACACAGCTCGATATTCAAAATGCCTTGTTTTATGTTTAAAACGAATATCGATCTAAGACCTAGCTCTGTATTCAAACACAGCTCTGCATTCAAATTGACTTGGTGCATATTTTAAGGAAATATCGATCTCAGAGCCATCTCTGCATTCAGCCATAGCTCTGCATTCAACATGTCTTAGTGTACGTTTAAAACGAATATCGATCTCAGTGCCAGCTCGCATTACAGCCCAGCTCTGCATTCAAAATGTCTTTTTGCATGTTTAAAACTAATATCGATCTCAGAGCCAGCTCTGCATTCAAACCCAGATCAATATTCAAAATTCCTTGTTGTTCGTTTCAACCGAATATCGATCTCTGAGCCAGCTCGAAATTCAAACCCATTTCATATTCAAAATTCCTTGTTATATGTTTAAAACTAATATCGACCTCAGACATAGCTCTGCATTCAAACACAGGTATGCATTCAAAATGACTTGGTTTATATTTAAAACGAAAATCGATCTCAGGGCAAGCTCTGCATTGAAACCCAGATCGATATTCAAAATGCCTTGTTGTATGCTTGAAACGAATATCTATCTCAGACCCAGCTCTGCATTCAAACATAGCTCTGCATTCGAAATGACTGAGTGTATACTTACTTACAGCTCTGCATTCAAAATTAGTGTATGTTTAAATCGAATATCGATCTCAGAGAGAGCTCGGCATTATAACCCAGATCTGCATTCAAAATGTATTTTTGCATGTTTAAAAGGAATATCGACGTCAAAGCCAGTTCTGCATTCAAACCCAGGTCGATATTCAGAATGCCTTGTTTTATGTTTAAAACGAATATCGATCTAAAACATAGCTCTGCATTCAAACCCAGCTCTGCTTTCTAAATGTCTTGGTGCATGTTTAAAACGAATATCGATTTCAGAGCCAGTTCTGCATTCAAACCCAGCTCTGCATTTAAAATTACTTGGTGTATGTTTAAAACGAATATTGATCTCAGAGCCAGCTCTGCATTCAAACCCTGCTCTGCATTCAAAATGACTTGGTGCATGTTTAAAACGAATATCGATCTCAAAGCCAGCTCTGTATTCAAACTAAGCTCTGCATTCAAAATGCCTTGTATGTTTGAAACGAATATCGATCTCAAAGCTAGCTCGAAATTCAAATCAAACTCGATATTCAAAATGCCTTGCTGTATGTTTAAAACGAATATCGATATCAGACCTGGCTCTGCATTCAAACCCAGCTCTGCATTAGAAATGACTTGGTGCATGTTTGAAACGAAAATCGATCTCAGAGACAGCTCTGCATTCAAACATAACTCTGCATTCAAAATGACTTAGTGTATGTTTAAAACGAACTTCGATCTCAGAGCCAGCTCTGCATTCAAAATGTCTTATTGCATGTTTAAAACCAATATCGATCTCAGACCCTGCTCTGCATTCATACATAGCTCTGCATTCAAAACGACATGGTGTATGTTTAAAACGAATATCGATTTCAGAGCCAGATCTGCATTCAAACCCAGTTCGATATTCAAAATGCCTTGTTGTATGTTTAAAACGAGTATCGACCTCTTAGCCAGCTCTGTATTCAGACGCAGACCTGCATTCATTATTACTTCGTGTATGTTTAAAACGAATATCGATCTCTTAGCCAGCTCTGTATGCAGACGCAGCTCTGCATTCATAAATACTTTGTGTATTTTTAAAGACGAAAATCGATCTCGGAGACATCAATGCATTTAAACCCAGCTCTGCATTCAAAATGACTTTTTGCATGTTTAAAGCGAATATCGATCTCAGAGCCAGCTCTGTATTTAAACGCAACTCTGTATTCATAACTACTTTGTTTATGTTTAAAACAAATATCAATCTCAGAGCCAGCCCTGAATTTAAAATGACTTGTTGCATGTTCAAAACCAATATCGATCTCAGACCCAGCACTGCATTCAAACATAACTCTGCATTCAAAATGCCTTGTTGTATGTTTAAAACGAATATCGATCTCAGAACCAGCCCGAAATTCAAACCCAGCTCGATATTCAAAATGCCTTGTTGTATGCTTAAAACGAATGTCGACCTCAGGCCTAGCTCTGCATTCAAACTCAGCTCTGCATTCAAAATGACTTGGTGCATGTTCGAAACGAATATCGATCGCAGAGCCAGATCTGCATTCAAACCGAGCTCGATATTCAAAATGCCTTGTTTTATGTTTAAAACGAGTATCGACCTCTTAGCCAGCTCTGTATTCAGACGCAGCCTTGCATTCATTATTACTTCAAGTAGGTTTAAAACGAATATCGACCTCTTAGCCAGCTCTGTATTCAGATGCAGCTCTGCATTCATTATTGCTTCGTGTATGTTTAAAACGAATATCGATCTCAGAGACAGCTCTGCATTCAAACCCAGCTCTGAATTTAAAAAGACTTGGTTCATGTTTAAAGCGAATACCGATCTCAGAGTGCTCTGTATTCAAACGCAGCTCTGCATTCATAATTACTTTGTGTTTTTTTGTAAACGAATATCGATCTTAGAGCCAGCTCTGCATTACAGCCCAGCTCTGCATTCAAACATAGGTTTGCATTCAAAATGACTTGATGCATGTTTAAAACGAATATCGATCCAAAAGCCAGCTCTGCATTCAACCCAGATCAATATTCAATATGCCTTGTTGTATGTTTAAAACGAGTATCGATCTCAGAGCTAGCTCGAAATTCAAACGCAGCTCGATATTCAAAACGCCTTTTTTATGTTTAAAACGAATATCGATCTCATACATAGCTCTGCACTCAATCCCAGTTCTGCATTCAAAATGACTTTGTGTATGTTTAAAACGAATATCGATCTCAGATCCAGCTCTGCATTCAAACCCAGCTGTGCATTCTAAATGATTTTGTGCATGTTAAAACGAATATCGATCGCAGAGCCAGCTCTGTATTCAAACCCAACTCTGCATTCATAATGACTTGGTGTATGTTTAAATCGAATATCGATCTCAGACCCAGCTCTTCGTTCAAACCCAGCTCTGTATTCACAATGACTTGTTCTACCTTTAAAACGATTATCGATCTCAGAGCCAGCTTGAAATTCAAACCCAGCTCGATATTCAGTATGCCGTCTTCTACAGTTTAACCGAAGCTAGCTCGATATTCAAAATGACTTGTTGTACGTTTGAAACGAATATCGATCCCAGAGCCAGCTCAAAATTCAAACCCAGCTCGATATTCATAATGCCTTCTTCTACACAACGAATATCGATCTTAGAGCCAGCTCGAATTCAAACACAGATCGATATTCAAAATGCCGTATTCTGCAATTTAAATGAATATCGATCTCAAAGCCAGCTCAAAATTCAAACTCAGATCTGTATTCAAATTGTATTGTAGTATGTTTAAAACGAATATCGATCTCATAGCAAGCTCTGTATTAAACGCAGCTCTGCATTCATAATTACTTTATGTATGTTTAAAACGAATATCGATCTCAGAGCCAGCTCTACATTACAGTCCAGCTCTGAATTCAAAATGAATTGTTGTATTTTTAAAACCAATATCGATCTCAGACCAAGCTCTGCATTCAAAATGACTTGGTGTATGTTTAAAACGAATATCGATCGCAGAGCCAGATCTGCATTCAAAACCATCTCGATATTCAAAATGCCTTGTTGTATGTTTAAAACGAATATCGATCTCAGAGCCAGCTCGAAATTCAAACCTACCTCGATATTCAAAATGCCTTGTAAGTATGTTTTAAACGAACATTGATCTCAGACCCAGTTCTGTATTCAAACCAAGCTCTGCATTCAAAATGACTTGGTGCATATTTGAAACGAATATCGACCACAGAGTCAGCTGTGAGTTCAACCATAGCTCTGCATTTAAAATGACTTAGTGTATGTTTAAAAAGAATGTCGATCCCAGAGCCGCCTCGAAATTCAAACCCAGATCTGTATTCAAATTGTATTGTTGTTTGTTTGAAACGAATATCGATCTCAGAGCCAGCTCTGTATTCAAACGCAGCTCTGCATTCATAATTACTTTGTGTATGTTTAAAACGAATATCGATCTGATAGCCAGCCATGCATTACAGCCCAGCTCTGCTTTCAAAATATCTTATTGCATGTTTAAAACGAAAATTGATCTCAGACCCTGTTGTGCATTCAAACATACAGAGCTGAGTTTGAATTTTGAGCTGGCTCTGAGATCGATATTTGTTTTAAGCGTACACCTAGGCATTTTGAATACAAAGCTGGGTTTGAATACAGAGCTGGCTCTGAGATCGATATTCGGTTAAACTTGTATAAGAAATCATTTTGAATACACAGCTGGGTGTCAATGCAGAGCTGGCTTTGAGCTCGATATTCGTTTTAAACATGCATAAGTCATTTTGAATGCAGAGATGGGTTTGAATAAGGAGCTGGCTCTGAGATCGATATTCGTTTTAAACATATAACGAAGCATTTTCAATACAAAGCTGGCTTTGCATTTCGATCTGACTCTGAGATCGATATTAAGTTAAAGTTGTATTAGAAGTAATTTTGAACACATAACATGAATTGAAGTCCGCCTCAGGATATATAAGCTTCTTAAAATTGGTAGGAAATAATATTAAAACAAACAAAACATAAACATTTGACTCATGTCTTGAACATGGATAATCCTAAAGTACCTATCTTTTAATTGAATATCCTTTGAAGTGTAAGTAACTGTAATTCACCGTTAACAATAAATATTTCGAAACATTCTTCTGCAAACATATTTGTAATGGTAATGCTAATAAAACGTGATGTCAAAATGGTTTTAGATGTCATATTTTAGAATTAGGACCACCGAAAGCTTCACTAATTCGTTATAATTTATTTCTAAGAAAACGCATCGACATGAAAGCTTTTAAACGTGTTGATGCAATCAAAGTCGTTAATTTTTAGTCCAGCCGTATCTCTTGATATGTAAAGAGTGTATCTACCTTATTCTCCATAGACCGCCATCGAAGATGTACTTCTCTTAGATTTAAGTAGTTGCTTACACAATTTTAAATGAATTCTTTCTATTTGTATCGAGTTCGTATAACTCCAAGTTTCGCAACTCTAATGTAGAATAGATCCTACTTAATTAGAATACGCGGCTATAGTATGGGATAGTTGTACAAATTATGAAAAAGATAACTTAGAAAAAATACAGTATGAAGCCGCGCGAATAGTTACTGGCCTGACTCGTTCTGTCTCTATACAAAAATTGTTAACTGAAATTGGTTGGGTCTCTCTGTCCGATAGAAGACACATCCAAAAGTTGATATTGACATTTAAGTTTAAAAATGGAGATTTATCGAGTTACTTGAATGAAATATTCCCTGCAATTATTTCGGAATCGAATCCTTACAACTTGAGAAACAGTTCCAACTTCATTACTTTACCTAGAAGAACAGAACTGTTTTACCGTCATCTCTAAAACTTTGGAACGAACTTGATATTAATATTCGCAAAGCACCATCCCTTTCGAGTTTTAAACTAGACTTAAAAATTACTTTAAACCACCGATAGTACCCCAATACTACATATTGGATGATAAATACCATTCAGATCTACATACGCGTTTGCGAAACAATTGCATCAATTTAAACGCTGATCTATATCTTAATCATTTGAGGGATAATCGCAATTGTATATGTGGTGATGGTTTTGAAGATGTTGAGCATTATTTGTTTATATGTATAATTTTTAGAAATGAAAGACGGCAATTATTTGAGACACTCGTATATTTCATCCTTTAAAGACATATTTCGAGCCTATTGTATTGGGGGGGGGGGGGGGGGGGGGGGGGGGGGGGGGGGGGATTTCTATAGGTAACTGTAAATCACTGTTAGCCATATAATTTCATGTGCAAAGAATGTTGTATATTTATTGTGTTGTGCTCTGATTTGTGGTCTAAAAGCAATTAAGAAATTATACCAGATAAGATTTGAATTCAAAAGTAAATTATGAACATATATTTATTTCTTCATTAAAGTTAATTACAAAGTGTTGTTAAGCTATTCTTAACCACAATATAGCAATGCTATACAAATAGAAAATTAAGAGCGGGCCTCAATTTATATACCGGTGTTGGTTAGCCATGAAGCGTGCTGGCTGTAAATATTCAAGCTTTCCATGCTTTTTCAATGACCAATAAGCGTTGGGAAATGTGTGTACTCACAAACTTTTATACATCATCGACCAATAACGGAGGAGAAAAATCATATTCTAGTTACTCAAGATTAAAACTTTATTAAAAACACAAAACGATTTCAAAATCCTTAACTTTGTATAAATATGACGTTGTATTTTGTCTATATCAACTGTAGCTATGTTTCTATCAGTCTGAATGGGGATATGTGGTGTTATTTCGGTGGAGATTGCGTGGTGGTAGAATGGGACGGCAGAATTTAAATTTTTGGAATTTTTTCTTCGTTTTTCCTTAACAAATTTATATTTAAATGTACAATGTATTTAAATGTATTGTTACAATTTTCAAACCGATAATCACGTACACTTCTTCAGCCACAATGGAGAGAACTGTAAGTACTGTTGTAATAACTTGTAGTTCAATCCATTTGCATATGTTTCTATGAATATTGTGATGTTGAATTGATGTATTGTAACATATCTGCAATAAAATATTATTAAACTAATAGATCCTACAAATGCATCAATTGAATTGAATTGGGGTTTTACGGCGCACCAACACAAGAAATGTTATATTGCACCAAACAGGGATAAACATAGCAGGCTCATCCTCCATTTACATCTAAATAAAGTATGGAGAATGGGCCTAGAACCTTCTAACCTGCAGAACTGCAAAGTTGCTGCAAATTCTATAGTAGACATTCCATTTACGATGGAGCCATGTTTCCACGTTTGCATACGCGGCGTCATGATGAAGACATTGAATGCGCATGATAAAACATGATAAAATGAACATGAAGGTTTGGGGAGGGGTGTGTGTGTGGGGAAGGGGGGGTGGAGTCCTACTCCTCTGCCTGTAGAGGGATTTGCAGTAGTTGTATTCTACCCAGGCAACCACACGGGGAACAAATGCATCAAACAACTTCCCAGTATAGATAAAAACAGTACCCAGATAATTAAAATCATTTACTACCTCTAACTGTGAACTACTATAGGTCCAAACTGAATTGGCCCTTAGAGCCCCTCGCTTCCGAAATACCATAATGTTTGCTTTATCGAAGTTAACTGCTAAACTCCAATCATTACAATATTCATTTAACTTATTTAAGTCATGTTGTAATTATTCAGTTGATTTTCCAAATATGATCATATCGTCGGCAACAAATAAAGAGGTCAACATTAAATCGTCTAACTGCAAACCCCTGTAAGAAGAGTCGTGAAATGATAATTCCATATCTTCCAAAAACATATAGATATGCCTTTTGTTTCCCAGTCTCATTAAAATCAAATCCTAATTACGCTTTGATACTCTCGCTAGTAGTGTAGAGTATCGTAGTTTGATAAAGGGTCCGATTTTAATGAGATTGTTGGTTTCCTAAAGACACGGAGGGAATATAATTTTCTGACGTATTCATACCAGACAGTAATTGGGAATATTTATTTTCATTAATAATAATTAAAAAAAAAAAAGGCTTATAGAAACAGAATTACTGAATTGCGGCTCATCTGTGCGCCAAGCCGCCGCGGAGTGATATTTAAAAACGTAAACAAACTGCGTATTTAGCAGATTTCAAGACAATGTACAAAGATGACACATAACAAATACATGTATTCGTTTGTTACACAGTGAATTTTAAGTTTTTACGTGTTTTGTTTATTCTATTTTATTAAAAACACGATTTCTAGACATTTACAAACCACCGACTGTTTCGAAAATTTAAAGGGAATGTAGCGACACAGCCAAACAACTATATTATTGAGAGTTCTGAAAAACTTGGAAAAAGGTGAAAGAATTATCAAAATCGGATGATAAACAAAAAAGAAGTTTGTTCTAAAACGAATATGGGAGCCGCCATTTTTCGAACTGTGACGTCATAGTTCCATATTACCATATATGGAATATTGATAAATATCATTTAAAGAAAATCACTGTAAATGAATGATTTTTTTTACTGGTGATATAAATCATTACTGCCATTAAGTATTACATATTTTTCATACAGTTGCTGTCACCTTTTCCCTATAAATCAGTAATCAGTAAATTTTCATATTTATAAATATTCCATATATGGTCATTTAGAACCGTGATGTCATAGCTCTCGAAATGGCGGCTTCCATATCCGTTTAAAAGAAACTTCAAATGATCATATCTTTTTTGTTTATCATCCGATTTTGAGAATTCTTTCACCCTTATTCAAGTATTTCAAAAATCTCAATAATAAAGATGGTTTGGCTGTGCCGCTACATTCCCTTTAAGTGAAATTTGAGCTTTTAATCAAATTGATAATTACAGTTTGTTCTTATAGCGAGAAAAAAAGGTGAAAGATTAACGTCAAGATAAAATCTTCCTCTGCAAGCCCGCAAAATATCATTAATTTTGGAAAAAGTACTTTTTTCTACCAAAAAATACACCACGTTTCAAGACCGTCCATACAGTTTCACGCGGCAATAATGAGACTTTTTTTCAACCTGGTTCTTCCAACAAATCACTTTTAAAATCACTTATTTATATTAAAATTCATAAATAATTTATACAAGCCATTTCCTTATAAAATAACCATTATTTTCATACTTTACCTTTTTTAAAAATGTGCCATCTATGTTGTGTTATTGTAAAAATTATCTTTGACAAAAAAGCATTGAAGTAGAAAAATGTCGTCTGTTTAGAGAATCTTACATAAGAGATTGTGTAGTATTGTCTTTAACGAGCCACGTGACAATCTAGAAGTCTTGACCAAGCAATAAAATTACCCTCTCGATTTATTAATCCAGTATCATTTTGACTTTAAATACGTTTGCGTACATTTAAAAACAATTCTGAGTTTTCAACTTTTCTTTGCAATTCTACCATAGGATTGGATATATTGTTGGTGAAATGTTAGTAATATGCAAACATAATTTGCCTTATTGGCGGCGCGCCTTGAGCGCACAGCCTATGGAGGAGCACGTGACATACGGACGAGCACGTGATTAAAAATGTTGGGGGTAAAAGACTGGCCAAAATGTTGGGGGTAAAAGACTGGCTATAAGACGTGTTGTTGTATTGAAATTGCTGTATTGAAATTGGTGCTATGTCATAGATCCATATATTAGGTAACTACTACAGCTACAACTTTGAAACTTTATACAGTTGTTCTACATCATAACTAACCCAGTATATCGGTTTCATAACTCTGTGCTGCTTTCTGCAAACGTTATGCCCTTTTTGAACTTAGTATATTGGTTAAGTTTTCCGTTAAGGTTCACTTTTTAGCCAGTATGTTTTTGGAAAAAAACCCGACTTATTGTCATCCCTTGATCGGCGTCTGCGTTAAGTTTGATGTTAAGGTGCACTTCTTTCAGCGACTATAACAGATACAGCTTTGGAACTTTGCTTGAGCATGCTATTTCCTAACGCAGGCCATGCAATACTGGATTCCACCCAGGAAAATATCATGATTAGCCCTACGTGGCACACACCTATGACAAAAATCATTGTCAAACATTCAAACAAGAGGCCCAAGAGGGTCTGTGGACGCTCCACTGGCTAACATGGCATTTACATGTTTTTGAAAGTTTTGGGCAAAATACAGTTTTTTATCTAAATCAAGGGCCATAACTAAAGAATCTGGTAAAGTTTGGTAAAGATCAGATGAAAAATGAAGGCCCTACCGTATTAACGAGGCAAAATATAGCATTTTTAACTAAATCAAGAGCCATAACTCCGACTGGTCCAACATAGAGCTAAAAAAAAAAAAAAAATTAAAAAACAATAATATAAAAAACAGAAAGTCATAAAATCTAGTAAAGTTTGGTAAAGATCGGATTAAAAATGAAGGCCCTATCGTCTTAACGAGGCAAACTATAGCATTTTGAACTAAATCAAGGGCCATAACTCCGCTGTTATTAGTCCGATATAAATGGTTTTCGAACTTGTCCGAGTTTTGATTGATATTAACAATCTGATAAAGTTTGGTAAAGATCGGATGAACAATGAAGCCCCTATCGTCTTAACGAGGTAAAATATAGCATTTTTAACTAAATCAAGGACCATAACTCCGCTATTACTAGTCCGATATGGCTGGATTTTGAACTTGTCCGAGTTTTCATTGATATGAACAATGTGGCAAAGTTTGGTAAATATAGGATGAAAAAGGAAGGCCCTATCGTCTTAACGAGGCAAAATATAGCATTTTTAACTAAATCAAGGACCATAACTCCGCTATTTCTAGTCCGATATGGCTGGTTTTTGAACTTGTCCGAGTTTTCTTTGATATAAACAAAGTGGCAAAGTTTGGTAAAGATAGGATGAAAAAGGAAGGCCCTATCGTCTTAACGAGGCAAAATATAGGATTTTTAACTAAATCAAGGGCCGTAACTCCGCTGTTAATTTTTCCATAAGGCTGGTTTTCGAACTTGTCCGAGTTTTTATTGATATCAGCAATCTATAAAGTTTGGTAACGATCAAATGAAAAATAAAGGCCCTATCGTCTTAAAGAGGCAAAATATAGCATTTTTAACTAAATCAAGGGCCATAACTCCGTTGTTAGTGGTCAGATCTGGCTGGTTTTCAAATTTATGCAAGCTTTCATTGATATTAACAATTTGGTAAATTTTGGTAAAGATCAGATGAAAAATGAAGGCCCAATCGTCTTAACGAGACAATAGTTAACGACGGACGGACGGACGGACAACGGACAACTCGCCATCCCATAAGCTATGCTGCCCCCACTGATGCTTTGCATCAGTTTCTTCTTGTTCTCTTCTTATAATTAATATTAATTATTGAACACATGCAGTTTATGCAGAAAAACTAACGGGACGCCGCGAGTTTTTAATCAAAGTACTGAAAGTACGGAACGGCGTACTTTGGTCGAAAGGGATTTACTGTCTAGATCCTTTGTCATGTTGAAGGGGCTTGAAAGAACCAGAATGAGTTGCATTTGTTTTGTAATATTCTATTGAAACAAAGGTATGCCATTTATGTGGAGAAGCCTTCCAAAAGTTGTATTATGACAATATTATCAAATGTGGAATGCATTGTGAACTGCAAGCAATGCTTGTTGGTGCAGATGCTCGATTTTCAATGTCTAATCGCTTTATTGGTGAACTAAATTGAAAGAGAAAATTCATATAACAAATAGTGTTCGAGATGCAAGAACATACAACAGAGTTACAGATTAGCGCTTTAATCAGTTGGGTATTTACCCATTGGTATATATTTAAATGGATATTTCATGATTTCAGTTGGGTAAAATAAAACGATAACATTTTGTGACATTGTTTTGGGGTGGCATTCTACTAATATTGTATAGTATTACACAAAATGTCAAAAATCATCAAATAAACTTGTTTTTATAATAAGCTTTATACAAGAGTGACTGGGTTGTTCAACAACTCACGCATTGCTCATTGCATTGGTTGTTTATTATTGAACAATTTCGATTACTTTATTGGTGCCCATGATTTTGATTTTAATTAGGTATTTTGACACATTTTTAAAGAGGCACATGGCACTCGTGAAATGGTTATCAATCATCATGATCATTGAAATAATTATTTATCCAGTATCATGTTGAAATGGAACCTGCTTTCATACAAATATTTTTTTTGTTGATCTTTCGGTTTTTGTTATCTTCAACAATATCTGTCATTATTATATAACCTATAAATAGACGCGTTTTCATTGGCTAAAAAGTAATTTTTTAGAAAAAATATCTAGCGATATTGACCTGTTTTTTTGATATTGACCTGTTTTTTTGATATTGACCTGTTTTATATAATTGTTTTTTTGATATTCACCTGTTTTATATAATTGTAAATTGAGGGTTATATAATAAAACAGTTATGGACTTTTCAGCTGTTATACATGATGTTGATATGTACCAAAAAATCATTATTGACCTCGGCTATCGCCTCGGTCAATAATGATTTTTTTGGTGCATATCACATCATGTATAACAGCTGAAAAGTCCATAATTGTATAATATAGTATTGTTGTGATGTTATTAACAGTTAATAATTTACACAAAAATGTTGCTTTATATTATTCCTATAACTAGATGTATCACTGAAGGTGGTAAATAGCCCCCATCACACAAACATTTTTTAGCAAGGTCAAGGGCTATAACTCTGCATGGTATTGAATGAGCCGCATGAGTGTCATTTACACTGTATGTTTATCTCGTCGTTTTGCTGTTGTTGTATTGAGGGCAGCTAAAAGTAGCCGATCAGCTTATCAAAGTAGGAGGGTACATCATTTAAGGAAAGCACCGCACCTATAGAACGAAATGTTGGTGAAGGGGAGGTAACGCCATACAGAAGCGAAATATACCTATTGTTTTTACAAATATATATTTTTTTTTGATCGACCATGCAGTTCATATATAACTGATTGAAGTAAAACAGATATCACCATATACATTTTAAAGAGTGTCATGAAACCTTTAAGTATAAATAGAAATGAAATGCAAAACAAAATAAAAACTGAGGAAAAAAAATCGTCAAATGCCATAAAAGGCAATTTTTAAAGCGATTTCCAATAACCCCACCCATCAAAATAGCATAACAACCAGGAACAACAAGTGTCATTTCCGTCATTGTGGACATAATGGGTGTTAATGTTACAAAATAATTTGAAACCCATACTAACTACTATTATGAGGTATGGACACTGGTGGCAAACAGTCATTTCTCCATATCGTAGAAAATGCATTGAGGTACAAAAATAAAATAAACAAACATGTCACAATGATTTATTTGTTACAGGTCAAATCATCTCCGCAATTATCACCTTTTGTTTGCTTCACAATCAACTTCGACGCCGGCTTGTGTTTGATCAAACTTGCATTTGGCACTTTAATTGAACTTCGAATTAGCGAGAGTAAATTAATGTATAGATTCGTGTTTGGGACCAGAAAAATAGTTCGAATTATCGAATAATTCGACTTATCGAAATTTGACTTAAAACAATTCAAATTGCATAGAAATAGAAGGAATAAAATCGGGACCGTGAAAAAAATTCGACTTAAGCGGAAATTTGAAATAAGCGAGTTTGAGTTATTGAGAGTAGACTGTATATAGGTTTCACGACGGGCACCGCTATCATTATATTAATTATCTTTATCATTCCGTATAATTTCGAAGTGAAAAGAATCATCTATCAATCGACAATACATCAAAAATCATATAAAACCAATTACTGAACGAAATCGCTCGATTTAAAGAACAAGATGCCCAAGAGGGCCTATGGATGCTCTACTGCCTAAAACGGCTTTTATATCAAGGGTTGTCGTCATACATTTAAAATCAGTACTTCTTTTAAAACATTGCAAAAAGAACACACAAAACAACAACACCCACAACAGCAAACCCTTGCCCATGGTAATTTAAATTTAAACAAGCAGCCCTTGTTCTAATTTGGTATGGTTATTTAGGGACTCGTGGTACAACAATTGTATAAAATAGGTTTTGACCGCCTGTAGAGGGGCCCCTTTATGCAGGCGGTCACACACCCATTTTATATAATTTTACTTAATTAAAACTAAGGGTTGTTTTTTGTCAAAACTGATGTCTCCACTACAGAAGAAAGGTGCCAAAAATCATTAAAATGGATCACGTCGAAGACATGTGCAACTAGGCTCGGTAAAGGTCATCTCTACCAAGTTTCATGGAAATCCAGGCAGCGGATCCGGAGATTGTCGGGACAAAGCTTATGTATCAAACTCTTTAAAGGACCATAACTCCACCAAAAATAATTCAACCGGAACAAGACAATTATATAGGCAACCAAGTTTCGCTGAAAGCCGAACGAAGTTCTTGAGGAGAACTAGTCCGGACAAAGTTTGTGAATTAAAATTTTAAAGAGCCACACCTACACCAAATATCATTCAAGTGGAACACGACAACGATATGCGCGACAAGGCTTGGTACTGACCATTCCTGCAAAGTTTCACTGAAATCCAACCAGAGGTTCGGGAAAACTAGTCCGATAAAGTTTGTGTATAAGGGGCCATAACTCTGTCAGAAAGCACTAAACCGGAATATGGTTAGGTCTTACGCAACTAGGCTTGATACTGATCATTTCTGCCAGGTTTCGTTGAAATCCAGTCTGAGGTAACCGGTTCAGGAAAACTAGTATGTACAAAGTTAATGTATTAAAACCTTTAAAGGGCCATAACTCTGCCAAAAATCATTCAACCGAAGCACAACGATGATATGCACAACTAGGCTTGATACTGATCATCCTTGCCAAGTTTCGATTACATTTGGCAGCCAGGGGTTCAGCAGCACTAATCCGGACACATTTTCTATATTAAAACATGTAAAGGGCAATAACTTTGCCAAAAGATATTTCAACTGGAACACGGTGACGATATGCACAACTAGGCTTGGTACTGATCATCCCTGCAACGTTTCTCTGAAATCCGGCCTGGGGTTCAGGAGAACTAGTACGGACAATGTTATTGTAGTAAAACCTTTAAAGGGCCATAACTACACCAAAATTCACAACTAGGTTTGGTACTGATCATCCTTGCCAAGTTTCGTTGTAATTCGGTCAGGCGTTCAGCAGAACTAGCCCGGACAACGTTTGTGTATTAAAACTGTAAAGGGTCATAAAGCCGTCAACATCTTTCAACCGCAAAACGGTGATGATATGCACAACTAGGCTGGTACTGATCATACCTGCAAAGTTTCTCTGAATTCCGGCCAGGGGTTCAAGACAACTAGTCCGGACAAAGTTTGTGTAGTAAAACCTTTAAACGGTCATAACTCTGCCAAAAATCATTCAACCGGAACATGATGATGACATGCACAACTAGACTTGATACTGATCATCCTTGACAAGTTTTGTTGAAATCCGTCCAGGAGTTCAGCACACATTATGCGTATTAAACCTTTAAAGGGCCATAACTCCACCAAAAAGCATTCAACCGGAACAAGGTGACAATATGCACAACTAGGCTTGATACTGATTATCCCTGCACAGTATTGCTGAAATACGGCAAAACGAAGACCTTATCATAACAATCTCGTAAAGTTTGGTAAAGATTGGATAACAAATGAAGGTGCTAGAATGTTAACACATTTTTCGATAATTCAAGGACCATAACTTCGGTATTACTGGTCTGATCTAGCTGGTTTTTGAACTCCCCCGAGCTTTTATAGATATTAACAATCTGGTAAAGTTTGATAAATATCGGTTGAAGAGTGTTGACAAGACAAAAAATGAAGCTGATAGAGTGTTGACATCAAACAGTTAACGGACGAAGCACGACGGACGGACGACGGACAAAAGACCATGGCAAGTTTTCTAACCTCGATCATCGTTAATTTTAGTTTATATGCCTCATTCTGAAATGGGGAATACATATACAATCTAAATTTATTGTTTGATACTCGGCTTTACTTTAGTAATTCAGTACAAGAAAAATTGCTGCACAGCATCAAGTCACCGCCGAAAATTGTGCATTTAAAATAATTATGCAAACAGTACCGAAAAAAAGTAGTACGCCGCAAATAAGTAAAGTAGTGCACATTATGATAGGCTTGTTCGGTATTACTGAAATAGAAAGTCCAGACTGTACTGTGCCTATACCATTAGCGTATCCTTTTGGTTTAATTGGTGGAGGGACTTTAAACATTAATATAAAGGAAGTTATTTAATAAAAAAAAACCAAGAGAGATTATGCTTAACACTTAATAAACAACCAAGAAAATGTGCTGCACAGTATTTGTTTATTAATTATATCGTACATGACTTTTAAAGTTACAAGTCCAAAGCGCTATTCACAGAGCCACGAAAGCCCCCGTAAAGAGAAAACATCCTAATAATTTGAGAAACGTGGAAACATATACAAGATTAATGTTTGAGACGGTGAGCTCCACACACATACGCACGCATCACGCACGCACGCACGCAGGCACAAACTCACGCACACGCGCTCATACACACAAACACACACACACTCACAGACACACCTTCCCGACCCCAAACTGTTTATTGCAATAAAAATGTTTTATTCATGATATATTTGTCCATTTACATGAAAGTTCTTTAATATGAACAAAATCACTAAGGAACAATTTTCCTATTATTAAAAAGAACTGATTTAAAACAAATTCCTACCGACTTACTTTAATTTTATTGATTTATTAATTTATTTAAAAAAAAAGGAAAGTAATATTTTTTCGCTTGTACCGGGAATCAAACCCTGAATATCGTGCATACTAACCTCTAGACCACGGCGGAATGTTATATCGTTATGTCAGACTCATGTATTTATATTATAGTCAGTCAGTCAGTCAACACCAGCAACCAGGTTGTCTTGTACAATATACGCTGCTTTATGACGAGTATATATTGCGGGAAAACAGCATAGAAATAATGGCGACATGTACCGCACTAGTCTTGATCATCTTCGACGCTTGATTGTAAATACAAACGTTTGTCTTGAAAACAAGCAAGCGTCGCAACGCTTGATTGTAAATACAAACGTTTGTCTTGAAAACAAGCAAGCGTCGCAGATGATCTAGATTAATACTGCACACCGCTATCTCAAAGTTGTCGTTGGATTGGGCTGAACTATTATGGAGTGTCGACATTTTGAAAATGAGGATGATAGCAATAGGCCTAGGTGAAACGTGTTTGCCTAAAAAATCAAGATTGCCGTGTGTCTCTTTAAGAAAATAGTTGGATAACATTATATGATACGATGCGCTGCTCTTTCAATGAAACTAAGCAAATCAAACTGTTTTAATTTCTATGATTACAGTTATTTAAAAATATTAATTTTAATTTATCTTATTTACTATTTTTACCCCCTATTTCCAATTAAATAGCTTTTGCGAACAATCGTCAGTTAAAAACTAAATACATAATTTTGAATTTTAGTTAAAGAAATCCGATTGTTTTTTACAATTTGTATCGCAAAGGGCGTGTATTGCCTTAAGTGGCATTTTAAGTTACATAATTCCTTGATTTCAAAACACATCTGAATTCGCTATTAACAATAGTTCTACAAACAACATTACACATTTGAAATAACAATACATTTATCATGTTTTTCGTCTTCAAACTGTATGCATCTAATGTAAAATCAATAACACAACACATATTATATAAACTATATGAATAGAATGAATAAATGTTAGAAATAAAATGAATAAATACATCAGATTAAATGGAATAATGGGCTTCTACAAAATCCATTATTTCCAGGATGGGAATACAATAATAGAAGCCAATGGAGTGGTCATTGCTTGACAAACAACCCAGGTAATCTAATATTTGAATTGAAAAGGAAAAAGCCATATGATCTACTTCGTTGGATGAGCAGACAGAAAAATATACGTGGAGTGCCATCATCGCACCATTTGCAATTAATAGGGTCAACATGTTTTCTTGTCCTTAAGTATTCTACATGATCAGAATGATAGAAATTCAAACGGTTTACCTTTACGTTTACTAGGTATGATAATACAGTGCAGTGCAGTACAGTACAATTCTGTGCAGTGCAGTGCAGTGCAGTGCAGTGCAGTGTTGTACAGTACAGTACAGATGTAGTGCAGTGCAGTGCAGTACGGTACAGTACAGTACAGTACAGTACAGTACAGTACAGTACAGTACACCCCACCCCACCGCACCGCACCCCACTCAACCCCACCACACTACAAAACAAAACAATAATTTAGATGTAGTTTAAACATCTTCACGTCATAATTTACTCAAAGTGGCTCAACATAGCTCAACATAGCTCAACATAGTTCAACATATCTCAACATAGCTCAACATAGCTCAACATATCTCAACATATCTCAACATAGCTCAACACAGCGCTATCAGAAGTAGTGGCATATCCGCTGGAGAACTGCACATGTATCTCTTCTATTAGTTATCCGGATCTATTATAGGGATAATGGGTTCGTATTCCCTGCCTGGGCCATTAGGGTGAATATCCTTTCTCAGCAGGAAATGCGAGCCCATGTCCCCTTTCAAAAATACAAAGGCACGTGATCAATGGCGGACAGCGGTCTTGTTTACATTTAGTCCGAGAGAAACTTTCTGATATGTAGCGTTTTGTCGATTTTTATGGAGGTTAGACAACTGATTTTGAGATGGTAATGTGTTGCGTTATGAAGCCAGATATACAGAAGGTTTGAAAAGGATGCATATTTATGATATTTGACATCTATGATCTATATATAGATTTTACCTGTGCACTACCTGAGATTTACTAAGTCCGATAATTTGACAATCAACGAAGTGTAGAGCTGTCACGCTAAATTTTTATCGGACTATACTGCGCGTCAAAATATACGTGCCACTCACATTAGTATGCGTATAACATCAACGCCAGTATCAGTATCAGTTAACAAAAAGAGAGGACTTACATCTCCTGAATTTGAACTAGAGTCAGATTCAAAAAAGAACAGAACTATTCTTGATTCGGACATATCTGATCTTTCTATAATGGATTCCGGTGATGAATCTGCGACTATGTCTTCGCCAACTTCCATGAAACTGCGCGATGAGGACATCCTACAGATCTCAGATCTAATCAAGAATACTCTCAGTGGCGATATTCGCGAATCGCTCCGGCAGGATGTCAACGACATGGTCAATGTAATCGTTAAAGGAGTGGTGGCTGGCATCAAAGGTGAAATTGACGCACTGAAAGCTGAGAATGCTAGCCTCAAACAACGCGTTTCCAAACTGGAAACAGCTGCTGACGTGGCTGAGCAATATAGCCGCCGTAACTGCTTACACGTTACATGTGTCCCGGAAGCTCCAGATGAAAACACTGACCAGATTGTGCTCAACTTGTCAAGTGCGCTGGGTATCGACCTAACCATCAATGACATTGACGGGTCCCACAGAGTCGGAAAACCTCGCACTTATGGTAAGCCCCGTGACATCATTGTTAAGCTAGCGACATATCGCTCCAGAAACAAAATGTACAGAGCCAGAGTGCTAGCAAAGGACAACGGGTACAGAGGCATCTTCATCAATGAAGACTTGACGCAGCACAGAAGCCAACTACTGTTTGAAGCTCGCCAACTGGTTCGTGCTAAAAAGCCCTAGGCGTTTGGACGTCCGACGGTATAATATTGCTGAAAGACATGTCTATGAATGTGTGCAGGATTAATTCTGTGTCTGACCTGAGCGCATATTAATGTAGCTGAAACTTTGTCGAACACTATAGCTGTGTGATCTATTGACCACCGACCATAACCCTACTTGCTATAATGCACGAGTATTTCATGGTAATTATCGAGGTTGTTCTACATATTTGTTACTGATAAAGACTACGTTGACACTACTATTGGCAAACATTTAATGATACGGTACATAATGATGATTGAAATATCATGTTGAATATGATTATTAATGTCTTGTTTATCTACTGTATGCAGTTGTTCGAGGAAGAATATTTTCCCTTGCATTTTGACGCTTATTATGGCGTTCCCCATAATATACAATTGCTCAATTCAATAGTATAAACAATATCTATGTATCGTTGCAATTCTACCTAAGCAAGTAAACGTTAAATCATCTATTTTTTATTTCCAACAAATCTGTGCTAGTTAATTTCATTATCAAGAAAGCTGCAAAAATTATTCCATTTAGAATTTGCTACTAGTAAATAATTGATGTATTACATGCGTATTAACATTATGTATATGCTATCTAGTAAGTATATACGGCTAATTATGTGGATGCGTTTGATTGTATAATAATACTTTTGTATATATGCGTTTTTTGCATTAGTGAATGTGTGTGTAAATATATCTTAATACAATGTGTGCGCACTGATTCTAAACTGGTATTAAACAACGCTACCTATTGTCTATACGCTCAATTCCAAATAAATAACTGTACACTTGTTAACGCACCTATGCAAGTCACAGTGATATTACGTCAGTTTATGCTCCTTAACTTATTTAAAAATGAAACTAATAATTTTATTCGTGTAATCTTGCCTAAATGAAAGTTAAATAAAAATTCAGTATTTTATATATTAGATATTGGACACTTGAGTTACAGGTGATTTCCAAAATAAGCAAACATGATGTTTACATGGTCGTTTATTTAATAGTCTAATTGTGAATTACTGCTGCCTATGCTACAAACAACTGTATTGTATACGCTTGTTACCTTCGTGCAGTAACCGTCTACTTAAAGTGTTATGTTTAAGCAATCCACCAACAGTTTAGTTTACTCATTTTTAAACTCACATACCTCCTTTTTTCTTATTTTCGATTATAATGTATCATGCTTGGTATTTTTTTTTTCTCATTTCTTTTTTGGATACTTTGGACGTGTGACCCTGGCCCGTGGGAGGCGATCTGTGTGGCTGTGTCGTGGATGCCCTCCTCTTTTCATATTAACAATTAGGTTTGACTGCATTCTGGAGGCAGAGTTTTTTCTATTATTTTTACTCACAATTACTTAATGCATTTCAGAGCATATTCTGCCGTCATTTTGCCATCTTACCGATGTAACTACATGTTTGCAGCTTCCTTACATCTTCTGTTCATGTTTGCCCTCACGGGATCCCTGCCATATCTGTTCTCAATACTGCTGAACATTTATTCTGTATCGAATTCAACCAAAGCGATAGTCCATCCATACAAACACATAACTGTTGGAACATTTTACTTAACAAACATACACTTTTCAACACAACTGATAAACATTATTTTAACAACTACTCTGTTCACATGGGCAAGTGTACTGCTGATGAAATCTGGAGACATTCAGCCAAATCCTGGTCCCGAATCTTCGCCCAACACTTCACTAGTGTCTTCCTCATCCAATGACGATACATCCTCTATGTTTGACAACTTTAGCTTATCCCATAACTTGTCCCTAGTTCACTATAATGTACAGAGCATCTTACATAAGCTGGACATACTCAAGTCCGAACTTTATCAAATTGACATCCTTATATTCTCTGAAACTTGGCTTAACGAGTCTTCCATAATCTTCCATAATCCCGAACGAAAAGACCGTATTGGTGATAGTCACGGGGGTGTTTTACTCTATATAAAAGATACGATTCACTACACCCGTAGGCCTGATCTTGAGTTAAATATTCTTGAGTGCATCTGGGTGGAACTTGTTTTAAACCACAAACACATACTTATTGGAGTATTTTACAGACCACCCAACTCTGACTCCATACATACTACCATGATTGAAAATTCTATAAGTCTGGCAGTTGATACTGGCATTAAAGATATTATTGTAACTGGAGACCTTAATTTCAACATGTTAAACGTACAAACTTCCAGAAAAATATCAAATATGTGTCAACAATTTGGACTACACCAAACTATTAATGATCCCACACATTTTACTGAGAATTCTTCGTCCATAATTGATATATTACTTGTAAGTGATGTTAATAACTTAATCACTAGTGGTGTAGGCGAGCCCTTTTTAAACAAGGATATTAGGTTCCACTGTCCCATCTATGCCTTTTTCAAATTTAGGAAACCAAAATTTAGATCATATACAAGATGAATATGGAAATACGAACAAGGCGATTATGACTTACTTCGTGATAAAGTACGCACATTCGAGTGGAATAGTTTAGCCAATGCTGATATAAATATTTATGCAAAAAGTATATCAGAGAAAATAATTTCCTTTAGCGAACAGTGTATTCCCAATAGAAATGTACAAATTAAACCCTACGAACCACCATGGATAAATAATGACATCAGTCGTTTAATTAGAGCCAGGAAAAGAGCATACAAAAAATGGAAAAACTCTCAAACTAAAAGCAATTTTGAAAAGTTTGAGAAAATACGAAATCAAATAGTTAATAAAATACGTGAAGCAAATCAACATTATTACGACGCCCTCTCTAACAAGCTTAACACGTCTAATATTACGTCAAAAGACTGGTGGAAAACATTAAAAGCGTTCATAACCTCTTCCGAAAAACCATCCATTCCCCCGTAAAATGATAATGGCTCAATAATTTGTGATGACTTGGATAAAGCAAACCTATTAAACGACACATACGAAATATTGCAGTCTCGGTTTGATTGAGACTGTTCATGAGCGGTAGTGAAATGTGCTGGCTACCGCTCACGCCCTCTAGCCCCGGGTTGAGCAGAACTCAATATTAATAAAATCAACAGTACACAATTTTAACCATCCCAAAGATGGCATGCATACGGGGGTGGACATGGAGCTATACGCTTCCCCATGTCGTACGGCGTATGGTCCCAGTATCTAATAAAATTAAATGCCCCGAAGAGCGAAATAAAAATAATGGAATTTAGTTGGGAGCAGCGGTTATGAAGCCTGCGTATCACAAGTAACAGCCAAAAGACTAAATTAAAAAGCAGACAACATATCCTATAAGTGGTTAAACAATACCCAGAGCCTTTTATAGGCCGGAGTTGTGGAACCACCGAATCAAAAATTAAGTAAGAAAACAAAAGAAATTGAAAATGTACCACCGATAACTTAATATAAGTATCGGGCTCAGTGATCTCCAAAGATCGAATGAATAACAGTACTGATTGCAAGCGCGGGGAGACGTTTTACTGCCGCCACACTGCACAAGCAACGCCACTGTGCTATAAAAAAAGTATGATAATGGACCTTTGGAAACGGCCGAGCACGACACATACGAAATATTGCAGTCTCGGTTTGATTGAGACTGTTCCTTAAAATTACTAAAAATTGGTAAAGCGACCGGGCCAGACGAGATAAACAATCACGTTCTCCACGAAGTAGCTTTAGAAATTTCTGTTCCCCTCTGTAACTTATTTAATACATCTATTACAAAAGGAGTTATTCCCGAAGTATGGAAAGAAGCTTTTGTATGTGCGGTTTTCAAAAAAGGCGACCCTTCACTTGTCAATAACTATCGTCCTATATCCCTACTTAGTGTTATTGACAAAGTGTTTGAAAGACTCTTGTTTAAACACATCTTAAATTTTTTTCCGCGATAATAACTTCTTGACTGCTTTCCAGTCAGGTTTTATTCCTGGAGATTCAGCAGTGAATCAACTTACTTACATATACAACGCTTTTTGAAAAGCAATCGACGCCGGGAAAGAGGTGAGAGTTGTTTTTTTTCGATATAAGTAAAGCATTTGACCGTGTATGGCACAAGGGCTTACTTGTAAAATTAAAAGCCGCGGGCATAACTGGAAATCTCCTAATCCTACTATCTGACTACCTCAAGAATAGACGCCAAAGGGTTGTCATCCCTGGAACTAAATCAAAATGGAACAATATAAATGCGGGCGTTCCTCAAGGATCCATCTAAGGTCCCCTTCTTTTTCTTGTTTATATTAATGACATTGTTGCTGATATCGCTTCAAACATACGCTTATTCGCCGATGATACTAGTCTTTATATTATTATAGAACATAACAATGTAATTGCAGAATCTGCCAATACACTAAACTCTGACATACAAAAACTTACCAAATGGTCTAACAAATGGCTTGTAACGTTTAATCCTACCAAAACGGAAGCATTACTTATTTTGCGTAAACGCAACAAACCAGTGCATCCACCACTTATGATGTTAGACCAACACATACAAGAAGTTACCTCCCATAAGCATCTTGGTTTAATTTTGTCTAATGATTGTAGTTGGCACTCTCATATTGAATACATTCAATCAAAAGCATGGCCTAGAATAAACATAATGAGGAAGTTAAAACATCAGTTAGATAGGAAAGCACTTGAAACAATTTACATATCTTTTATAAGACCACTTTTAGAATATGCTGACGTCACATGGGATAATTGTACAGCTTACAAAAAAATGAGCTTGATAAAATAAAAAACGAAGCTGCAAGAATAGCTACGGGTACAACTAAACTAGTGTCACTTCACAATTTAAATCAAGAGGTAGGCTGGGAATCTCTCGACTCTCGTATGGAAAAACACAAACTCATCTTATACATTAAAATGATTAATGGTTTAACACCTCAGTACCTATCATTGTTAGTCCCAACACCAGTTCATGCTGCATCTAACTACAATTTACGCAATGCAAATGATTTTCAAACCATTAATTCAAGAACATATCTTTACTTCGATTCCTTCCTTCCTTCTGCTACTCGTGAGTGGAACAAACTTCCACCGGAGGCCAGAAATGCCGCTTCCATTGACTCTTTTAAACATTACTTATACCGTAACCAAGTACATACCCCATCATACTATTACAAAGGTTCTAGACAGGCACAACTTCTTCATACTCGTCTTCGCACTAAATGTAGCTCACTAAATCATGACCTGTACTCAAAAAATATTACGGATTCACCGACATGTCAATGTGGAAGCATCGAAAATACACACCGCTTCTTTTTGAACTGCCATCTTTATGACAACATTCGTACTGAAATGTTGGATACATTAATACCACTGTGTAACGTCTCATTAAATATACTATTATACGGAGATCCGTCGCTCGCAATCCAAACAAATATAGCTATATTCGAAGCTGTGCACAGGTACATCATGTTGAGAAAACGGTTTTAATTGTATTTTCTAACAAAAATTGAACTAGGAAGCTGCCAACTACTATCTTATTTAGTTGAACAGGGGAAGGCTATACGCAATTTTGTTGCATACGCTCGCCCCACCCCACTGTCACCGTCCTGTGTATCCCACACGTTTTCATTATTTTTCCCTCTAAAGAATATATAATTCCTCATTTATTTTCCAATAATAATATATCATGTTTATTGTTTAAATCTAAATTACCTTAGCTTAATTTTTTTTTTGCCTTTGCATTTTCTTTTTGCTTAACGTTTATCTGTTGTCTTTGTTATTTTTTGCTACACTTGTAATGTTTTGGATGAAGTTCACAGCTCTAATAATTGTAAATATAACCGTCATTGTTATTTATTACAACCAATCTTTCCTAGGAGAAGAATTCTATAAGCAGTTTGCTTTCATTCTAATCCTTTGATATAATTGTACAATGTATATATGAAATGTTGTAAACCATTGACAAAATAAAATACGTTTAAACCAAATAATGGTTTGTCATACTTCAAAGTGTTTACTATTTATATTTAACGAAACAACAACATCACACTTTTACGGATGGCAGGAGGTATATAACACTGGTTCTACTCTGGAAAACGTGAATGGTCTGTCGCCACCACCGAAAAATCGAGTGTCCTATATATAGCCTAAAATGTGCTGAAAATGGCATACTGTAAAACAAATGTAGAGTCCTGTAAAACGTAAAATGTTATTCCTTAGCATACAAACTCGACTTAGTAGCATAAAGCTAGTATCACACTATATGTTAGTGGTATGTGTGGCATCATTGAGTTCATATAGGTATGAAACCACCAATTATTTTCTCCATTGACACCAATGTTAAAATGTCACATATTAATGATTTGCTGCGACTTCAACTCAAGTATGGATAATGCAGACATGTAAGAAAGTCCTTGTTTGTTTACTAAACAGGTTAAGGGTTCAGCTGGTTTTATTGATCGACTGTTTTCATTGCTCACAAAGTGTATGCATAAATTCGAAATTTCGAAAATGTTCATTTGTGATGCAGTAAAACCTATTGATACGCTTCTTATACTTACAACAGCAAAATCGAATACAAATGTGCCGTTTTCCCTTACTTCCATCAAAAAAGGATATTCGCATATTCAGTGTCCTGCTTGTAAATTTTTTATTGATGTATATTAATTAGCCTAGCTAATCATCTGACCCGTTTGATATGGTGTATTGACAAGAAATGTCATTTTTCTATGACAATTCAGTTAGTTCTGAAATACAAAAATAAATAATATATATATATATATATATATATATATATATATATATATATATTCAGTTGTTGTCCATCATATTTGCAAAAGGTAGGTATTTCTTTTAACACATTATGAATATGTCAACACAAACTTCTCATTTTAGAAACGCTCGCTCGTTACTTAATAATGCTTAATATTTATAAGTGTTCATGCTGAGGTTTTTAATCTATTAAACTTCAGTTATATTATATATATAATCTCTTTTATTAGTAATGTTATATAATACATAAATAACACCATTGTCATAATTAAAAACTTCTTGGCAGATGAATCCAGCAAGCAGACACGTTTATTAAAGGGTGGGGAGTGTTTGTATGGTGGTATATGGTATGACATTTAACAGCTGTTGTTTAGAAAAAAAAGATATTTTAATAAAAATATTCATTCTCAAAAAAAATAAGACAAGGTCATAGATCAAACCCATGTGTCTAAAAAGATGCTAGTAACCCAAGAAACAACTGTGTGAAAATAGAAATGTTTGTATTCCAAAGATTAAACTTGAGAAAGTGACATGTACATAAGAATTACTAAGTGATTTGCCCTTTGTTTGGAGGGTGAAGTTCACATCCGCGTCTACTATGTCACGTAGCGATGTACTACTCAAAATGCAACTATAAACACTATCGCATATATACAGTCCATGCATGAGAAGTGACCTGAACGCAAAAGTTGAATGTAAAATGATTAAGTTATCTGCCCTTTGCTTGGAAGGTGTAGGTCACATCCGCATCTACTATGTCACTGTACTACCCAAGATGCAACTATAACCAAAGTTTAAAACGTCTATCGCATACTGTCCATGAGAAAGTGACCTAAACGCAAACATTTAATGTAAATTTATTAAATTATCTGCCCTTTGCATGGAGGGTGAAGGTTACATCCGCATCTCTACTATGTCACGTAGCGATGTACTACCCAAGATACAACTATAACCAATGTTTGAAAGTTCTAGTGCATACAGTTCCTGAGAAATTGATCTAAACTAAAAAGTTGAATATACAATTATTACGTTATCTGCCCTTTGCTTAGAGAATGAAGGCAACATCCGCATTTTCTATATCACATTGCGATGTAGTAGCCAAGAAACAACTACAAGCAAAGTTTGAAAGGTCTGGTGCATATAGTTTGTGAGAAAGGGACTGAAACACAAAACTTGAATGTTGACGCCGCCACCGCCGCCGCCGGAAAGGAAACACCTATGTTCATTTGTTTTCTTGGAAAAGACGAGACAAAAACTAAAACAACACGAATTCCAGTGAAAGATTTCTTTATAATCGTACCTAGTTAAATAATCCCTATGTTTCTGCTGGTTTAGTAAGGCCAAGAAAAAAATTAGTCGTGCTTCAGGTTTCCTGCTCCTAAAAAACCAGGGTAGGTAGGTCGATCTTTTTCTTTCTTTTTTTTTTACTACTCAAAGGTAGAAATTATAACCAGAAAACATCATTCTAAACTCTATTTTGAGGGCCTCAAGGACGTATCTATTAATATATATAATTTATTTTTTAAAATGGACTTTAAACTCATCACATCAAGATGTGTTGCTAGGAAAAATACATACAGAACCGGTGACAGTAATATTGTAGCCTTTATATGAAGGATGAACCTCCCCAATAATATGTCGGTAGCAATATTGTCATCATCGCAGCACAAGAGACCGCGATTTTTATCTATTTTACTTCTTTTTTTTTCTTTTTTTCTGAAACAGGGAAAAAAAGGGTTAGGGTCGGGACAAAATATAGGGTCGGTCGGGAACTTGAAACACGAATATTCTTCAATACCATCACGTGTATTCGTTAAAAAAACTTGTGAATTCCATATTTAAAGTAAACACATGATGTTACTGAGACGTTATCTTTATGCTTAATGATACCTTTTCATCATAGTTAAGAATCATTTGTACACACTATTTCATCTTGTACTTAAAACATCAAAGACGATGTCGGCACAAACCCATTAATTATTAAACTCATTATCGCTTTTAGACAGTCTGGTCCGTAGTTTGTCAACATGGCTATAACAAAGTTGATAAGTCGGCGACAAAATGACAAAAATGTCCTACATTTCTAACAGGAGTGTTTAAAATGGTAAATAACTGTCTGTGTAGAACTATAAAAAGTAGCCGTTTGTGACAGATATAAAATGAAGAGCAGTTTTACCAATCTCTACCCAGAGTACACTCGTTCCTCAGTTGAGTCTGTCAACGTCAAAGGAAGTAGGGCGAACGGTTAGGTCACGTGATTATTCAAGAAAGTTATGACCATGTTTATAATAAATCCTTTTGCGAGATCTGCAAAGGTAAAATATAGACCTTTATTAAATAATTTCACAATTTTTTATTTTTATGAGTTTGTTTTTTTAGTAATTTTCTGCTATCGAGCTTCGGTTTGAAATGTTTACATATGCGTATCGATTGAGGAGACCTAAGAACGTATTAGTTTTGTAGTAAAATAGTCCCGATTAAAACTAAATTGTTTTCATGCATTATTTCAAATCTTGCAACATCTAATCTGCAGATATTCTGAAAATATATTTACCAAATCAGGCAAATATATTCGAATTTAACAGGTTTGATCAAAATCTTATACTTTAGTAGTTAGCAGAGATATATGTGAGTGAAAGGAACGATAACCCTGCGTGGACATTGCAGTTTTGCATCCACTAATATGCACAGAGCATTTGCATATATATATTAATCATTGTGCACGTGACTGCAGATGTCAGTGACTTCAGACGTCATTGTGTCGGCACAGGTCACTGTGACCGCAGAAGTCATTGTGTCCGCAGAGGTCACTGTGAACGCAGAGGCCACTGTGTTCATGGTGTCGTTTCACGCTTCATTTGGTCGCTGAAACTGACTTCGTATGAATATCTAGGTGTAGTATTATACGAATCTTTCATGGGTTTCCGGTGAAGATCGGGAATTCAAAAACTTCCGTGCATACCGGATAATAAGAATATTTCATGGGTGTCCGGCGAAGATAGGGAAATTCCAACACGCGGTATAGGCCTACTTGTTTTTTTCGGAACCTCAGCGGCGAGACTCTGATTAAAACAATTATACAGAGGGTTGGAATTTCCCTACACATTGAGTGATTCTTTTTCTTGCAGAATATTTATATTCTGCGCGTTGACGTCACCAACTATTTACGTTTTGCATGTTTATTTACACAATGACGTCATGCAACTGTCATTGTTGATATCATTGACTCTATCTTCCACCATCTGTAAGATCACGCTTTCTATCACCCATGTAAAATGCGGATAACCTTATCCGGTATGCAAGAAAAGGTTATCCGCGTTTTACGTTGGCTTCTGTTGCTTCACTGTTGCTATATAAACAATATGGCCGTTAGCAACACGTGCTGGTGTATGATTTGCGTTGTATCTGTGTTTGTTCTTTACAACAGAGATGAAGGTTTATCACTGCTTTCATGTAAATAAAATTACAAATCGTATACAATCGTAGTTAATCGGTAATTTCCGTATCACTCAAAGAGTCGAGGTGATACAAATCTGCCTGGAACCAAATCGGAAAAAAACATTCGGTTATTTACATGTTTTTCCCACATGATATGACATTTTTTTATTTAACCCGTGTGGAACTTTATTGCCCGTCAACTTATGACTGGTAAGGTCTATGTCGTATCGTAGATTCAAAATCAACGTATGTGTAGGCAAGTATATAAGGTTAGTATATGTTTCACCGATTTTGATATAATCGCCAAAGTAATAAGAAATTTGAAAATGGGTATAAATTTCGAACTGTTTAGGTAGGAGGCAATACTTTTTTGAAAAGACAATATATATTTTTTTCTTCGGTTTTGCCGTTTTATACAGTAGGAGAGTCTGTAATCCTAAAAAAACCCGGGACTAAGGGATAATGGTTGTTTCCTGCCTAAGGGATAATGTTTGTTTCCTGCCTAAGGGATATTTTTTGTTTACTGCCTGAACGATGATGGGAGGACATCAGGGCGCAAGCAAAGCGTACTTGACATCCTTCCAGTGTCGCGCATTTTGAAGGAGCTTGTAACTTTCTTCATAGCTGCATGTAAGTTGGAACTCAACATCGATGTTCACAATTTAAAAGAAAGAGAACAATATTCAGGTCGACTTGCACGCCATATAATTACCTGGAAGCCACTATAAAGTTGCCAGTTGAAACAAAGAAGCCATTTATCAATTATATGCTGGAAGTAACTGTCGTTGCCATGTTGATTGACTATGACACGCATAGATAAATGAGGCACTTGACCTGCCTGTTGTTTTTTATTCAGAGAAACTCGGTTATCAGTTTGACAACCAGTTCGCAGGGTCATAGGCAATACATGTTGGTATATATCGAAAGGGGTGGTTATATATATATATTTGTTACATCTTGTTGAAATCGATTTTACAACGCCTATTCCACGGTAGATGGACTTAACTGGCTGCTCAAAACTGCGTTACCTTGATCCTGGTTGCACTTGTAGCGGACCCTGGCTGGTAAAAATAGAGGGGAAATCTGGTGTCAAAAAGTTCGAAAATAAAAATATATATTCGAATGTATAAGAAAAAACTTTATGCGACGGAACTTTTGAATATCATATCCTTCGAAATATATATATGTTCTTTATGTAGAACAAATGCAGAATAATTCGTAACAAGATGAAATACATTTACTTTTGACCGGTCGATACAAAGTTGATGACTTTAAAAAGTAAAACTTCTATATTTTCTTTCTGAATGTAATGGATTTTCATTCGATTAAAATGTTTGCAACTGCTATTGTTCAATAAAGATAAATGTTTCGCCTAAAATCTGCAAATAGGTACATCATGTCTAAAATTCAAAGCACCGGACCCTGGTTGATCTGTAAAAAACACTTGAGATTCTGGGAATGGACACGATCCGTGTCACTGGCACCGGATCCTGGTTGATATATTGTTTTCTATATCAGGTGGGACGCATGGGAAGCTTTTCCCGTGGATATACCGCATAACTCACCTTTGAATTTCAAGTGATTTGACACGTAGTAGTCCCAATTTGTACTCACGTGGTTTTACGCGGAAATTACACTTGTCTTTTAAAACACGCTAGTTCAAGCCAATGTTGAATGTTAAAACAACACTAACAATGAATAAAGTAAGTTTATAAGTTAACCATCCCCCTAAAAATCGTTTTGACCTATTTTGCCATATATAAGTTTAACATATATGTAATCTAAATCGCAATTCAAATGTGAAGATCAAACAATTTGAGTTTTTTATAACTCCAAAATTACCGATTTCTCAAAACGGTCTCAAAAAATGGGTAGTCATCAACATGATCAATTTGGCTTAAATTAACAGGAATGATAGATCAGTACCTCTACTACCTTTCCTGACAATTTCGGCAAAATTCATGACTACCCATTTTTGAGACCGTTTTGAAATATGGTCACCTCTTTTTGTCACTCAAAACACTCATATTCAAAATGGCGGCTATGAGGTAAATACGCAAAACTGAAAAGCAACATCAGAAACGTAAACCATGAATATTTTCTATTCTCGGACATAGAGTCCAGTTATTTCCTGTCCCAAATAAAAATATGTTAGTAAATCTGACGCGTTCGAGCACTTTTCTGCCTTTCTTTTAGCATATTTACGGTAAAAATCAGATGCACTGGACGCTTAAAATCAGTAAACCGCAACGTTAGTTGGCTGTGTTGACTTGGATAATTGCAAGGAAATAATAAACAATTCCAGGATTTAAAGAGGAAAAAGACAGACATGTTCATGTGTTAACTATTGTTATGGCTGAATGACAAATACAAATAACGAGTCGACAGTTGACCAACATTGATCAAGGTCATGACTCATGACTCATCAGTACGACTGACTCATGACTCATTGATCAGTACGACGTCATGTCACGTTCGCCTGGATTAGGCTAGTCCCACTGTCTTTGGTGATTAGACGTAAACAAAATAAAAGTTTGTACTTTTTACTGAACCTTAAATGTTATTTTCCCTGCATGTTCATGATGATCATGTTTATCAATGTAATTGAGTGCAGAGGCGTAACTATCTATACCGTTTTCAATGGGTACGCAAGAGCTACATGCTACGCCCCTGGAGTGTCTCCATTTGGTAAAATTTAATATTGCATTGGTATATGTTAGTATTTTCTGAAGTAAATAATTGAAGGCACCGATTTTGTGGGGTCATGCCCCCAGACCCTCGCCCCAAAAATCTTGCGTTCAATTATTTACTTTTGTGCGTATAATTCATAAAATTCTGGTTATACCCTTGCACCCTGCTCGATAGGGCTGCAACGATACAATATGCTCATGATAGTATACGTATCGTGATACTTAACTGACCACACGATATGTATCGCGATAATCTTATTTTCACAAAATAAGCCAACAAATTAGCAAATGAGAGGTAAATACAGTAGCTACTTACATTAATAATTCTTTATTAAACAATCTACAGTAAGCATCTCCGTGGCTGAATGGTTAACGACGTTGCGTTGTAAACCTTTGCTTCCCACCGCTGCGGGTTCGAATCCCACTTGGAGCTCGACTTGTGAGGAAGTGTCGATTCTTACGGATGACGGGAGGTGTACAATACTGGTTCTTCCCAGGAACAGTGGGTGGTCTACTTCCTACACAAAAAATCGACCGTTATAATAACCTTACATGTGTTGAAAATGACGTAAAACACCACACGAATAAACACACAACAAACAATCGGTCTGTGAGTGTGGCGTGTGTGGATGGGGCACAGGCAGTCTTTACGATACTATAGAAGGATAGAGAGAAGATAAGATAGGCCTAGTTGTAGTCTATTATGTATTTATATGCATTTACTATATATATAGAATAACAAATGGGTATTTTTATATCACACCCTATATCAGGCCTGAGAACCAAAATGGGTAGAGGGCCTGATATAGGGTGTGATATGAAAATAAACATGTTTTATTCTATTTATGATATACTTCTTCAAGGACTTTGCTAAACTGTCAACTTCAGCTAACTTACTACGTTGTTTTACAGGGAGTAAACAATAAATGAGTTTTATTATCTTTTGTTTTTTCATCCCGAAATTTCATTTAAAATGAATGCCATTCATTGAATTTGAATTGTCTAATTAAGAAAATGAATGGTCATACGGGGTTATTTCATTCAAGGATGGTTCTATATCGTTGAATTTATTATAAATGTGTTAAACTCTCTTCATGGTCCGTGTATTATGTCTTATTTATTTCTTATTTTACTTCTACCTCCCTCCCTCCCTGCCTACATACCTACCAACCTACCCCCTTTTTTATTTCATCTTCTTATCATTACTAGTGAAGCCATTTCCGTTGAGTTATTGTCAAAGTTCAACGTACACATGTAGATGTATAGCCAATAATCTGGCACGAAAACAGGATGGAATGCAGACCACAAACCATACACGTGACAAATAGTATACAATCGTAACTAATCGGTAATTTCCGTATCACTCTGCTGAAAGACAATCGGAACTCTTCGCCAATTTCCGTACTCGGTAATAGTCCCGAGTGACGGAATCCGACGAGGCAGTTCCGATTGGTACTCTGCGAGTCGGAATCCCGAGTGACGGAATCCGACGAGGCAGTTCCGATTGTGCTGAAAGAGTCGTAAAGAACATTCGGTTATTTCCGTGATATGACATTTTTTTTCACCCTTATTTCACGCGTGTGATAAAGCTTTATTGCCCTTCAACGAAATCCCGATTGATATTACTAGCTGGGTCCATGTCGTATCGTATATTCAAACCAACACATGAAATGGAAGTATATGATAAATACATATACTAGAGCACTATCTCCTCTCTATCCTTCTTTAATGTATATCGTAATGAATGTGGGAGCGCAACTTAAAACAACAAAAACACGTTGGCAAGCAAAATAAACAAAAAGAAAAACACATTTTAAATATGAATTTTCATAACTTTTAAGTGGGGATGGGAGGTGGATGCGCCCACCCGCCCTGGATCGTACATTGACCTTTGCTTTGGCTTCGTCATGACGTAAGCGGTAAAACAAAATCAGAAAACCTCGTTTATTATGTAATAAACATCGACGTACATATATAGTGTTTAACGGTCACTTGCATTTTTCGGAGTTGTGATTTATTAACTAACAGCAATTTACTCATTGTTTTCCTCTGTAGAGCCACTAAATAGGCTAATTTATCAAGAAAACAAATAAAATTCAGTTGGAAGTTTGCACACGCAACCATATTGTTTCTCGTTGCCTATGAAAACGCTGCTGTGCGCAAGTGTGATGGTGTAAATTCTGATTGGTTCCTTGAAAAGTAGTCCGCCTAATTTACATAACCCAATTTATCGCAAAGTTCCCAAAAATGCTAGTACGGTGATATTCGATTAGACTTTATTGAAAAGTATTTAAACAATGCTAAAAGGATTAAGCTTGCACAAAAATCTCTAGAATACCGTTTAAACAACTAATCGATGATGCGCAGAATCAGTTTGACATAGAAGTAGTATAGAAACTGGGGGTTTTGGGACAGTTTTCTCATTGGAGGTTTTATGCAACGAGTCAGTAAATTTGTCGGCCGGCAAGCCAACCAACACATTTAAAACTCACTGCAACCCCTCAAAGAAAACCCCCCAAAACCCCCAGTTTTTATACTACTTATAAATAATTGATAATATAACTTGCTACTTTTTTAATCAACCCAAATAAAACAACTGTAGATCAGGTAATCAATATCTTTCAAATCCATCACCGTGGACGCATTCATACCCAACAGCTAATCACTATTCAAAAAGGTTTTTTAGGAGAACGCAACTATTTTATTTTCTGCTTTCGGCGAAGTTTCCAAATCATACGACCCAAAACGGCATCAACTCCAGGTCTAGTCTCGGCTGTTAAACACAATCAGAAGGAACAGGACAATCATCCTCGTCATCACTATACATATAACACTCGATCATAGAATATTTTATTTGTCTACATTTGCGTATTTTGCGTTTCAAATTAAAAAGCTTTCTTTTGATATGATCAAGTTTTTCTAGATAATGATCCATTTCCGATAGTAATCGTTTTCGCTTGTTAATTTGACTTTTCCCAGTATCTAGAAAATCAGCATGAATTACATTATATTCTACTTGACCCATTTTGCATGCCAACAATGCTTTCCTATATTTGCCTTTCAACACCTCAAGTTTTTCATATATCTCTTCTGCAAATGTGTGTTCCATATATAGTAGGCAATATATTGTATTTAATATATATTTTTGTGGCAGCTATTATTTATATGCTAGCGTATCCCAACCATTGTCTAATATGCACCTTTTGTCATCATATGCGGACAAGCTTTTTTTTTATTAATTCCATAGCTGCTTAGCTTGTGCTTGTTAGATATGATAACTTTCATTTTATGATGAGCTTCTGTTGCTGTGAATAAAATATTTTTGTAGTTATCATGTGTTATTTGTTTTTTGACAACACATTTTTTAACACCTTTGCATTTCTTTGTCCCAGTATTATCAGCCAAAATATAGGAGTATAACTTACTCCTCAATCCAACAAACTCTATGATCACCGCACCACAGGCTTCGTCTTTCATCTTACCAATAACCTTTTTGTTATCATTAAAGTAAAACTCACTTTTTGGATCATAATCACTGTTATCAAAAAGCTCCTTGTCTTTGTATAGATCATCATACACATCTTTGTTCTAATTTCAAAACTCAGAGAATCAGTGTCAGTAAACAATAATTTGACTTTTTCATTGTATTTATTTTTAGCATAATTGTAGTGGAAATCATACATCAAGTGTTTTGATAAGTCTAAAATACACATACCAACATAACAAGGGCGATTTAAGACCAGTCTTTCTTTTACCCTATTGATTGCAAACAAGTTTTCGCTAAACATCTTACAAGAAATAAACGATGGTCTTGCCGCATATTTCAAAAGGACTTCCTCGTCATGCGTCAGCTTAACATTAACTCTCTTTCTCAGGTTTTCCATCGTCTTGCCAAAACCCGAATTATTCATAAGCTTGAAGAAATCTTTTTCCAAAGCATTTTTACCAGCTGTCCTTTTTGTAGTATTAAAGTCGATTTACACCTTTAACCATTGAGACTCATCAAACTGAGGTATCCTTTCTTTTTCACTTTCAAACCCAAACTTTCATACAACTTTAAATTTCTGTAAAATGTAACATATTTTTCCTTATCTTTCAATGTAGTAACAAGTTTTCTTATTTTACTTGTTCCCAAATCAAACTTAATAACTAACTTTACTAACGGCAGTTTAGACAATTATACTATGTGGACTTGCTATGAAGTTTGTGAAGCACTCATCTTCCTATTAGATAATGTTTTCGTCAGGTATGGTACCACCGTTTATAAACAAATTGTTGGTATCCCTATGGATACGAACTGTGCACCAGATGTCGCAGATTTGTTTTTATTTTGCTATGAAAGGGATTTCATGATGAGTCTTTCACCAGATACCCAGGCAGATGTTATTGAAGCTTTTAATGACACCTCTCGGCAGTGCATTAGGCAGAAATTCAAGAACTGGGTGTGCAAATATGCAAACAGGGTGTGCAAAATAAGTTGCTTACACGTGTTACGCGCCAATTCGTGACAAGTGGGTGTCTCTGGGGTAATTTATTCTTACATATTTTTACAGATAGGTGAAAAAAATACATTTTAGGTCATATTTCTTCTATAAATGTATAAAAAACATAACAATATTGAGAAAGTAAGAGTTTGGAAGTGTTGTTGAGCAAAAAAAAAAAACAACTTTTATTTTCTTTTTTTTACCCCACCCACTCCCTCAAATATTGGCCGCGATTTTTCAAAAACGGCGTTGCAAAAGACGGCTGCACGGTTGGCTGGCTAAAACACTGCCTCTCGGTATCTGGATGACATACTGAACATTGACAACCCTTTCTTTCCAACTATGGTTGATACCATTTATCCTAAAGAACTAAATAAAGCTAATATATCTGATAATAACGTTTCTTTTCTTGATTTAGATCTCTCGATTGAAAATGGTAAAATAATTAGCAAAATCTATGACAAGAGAGATGATTTTAATTTTGACATGGTTAATTATCCCCACTTGGATGGGGATGTTCCCCGAGCAACTTCTTATGGGGTGTATGTGTGTCAACTTATTCGTTTTTCAAGAGCTTGTACTCGAGTTGAGGACTTTAATATTCGTAATCTTTGTATAACTAAAAAGTTACTCAATCAGGGTTACCGTTACCATAAACTTCGTAAAACCTTTGCAAAATTTTATTATCGTAACCCTGATCTTCTTACCAAATATAAATGTAATTTAAGGACTCTTCTGCGACAAGTACTATCACAACCTGACTTCTTAGGTGATGTGATTTATAAACTTCGTAAGATTCTTAGTCATGATCACTTTCATACTATCTTTGTTAAACTTGTTAAAAAGTTTATCGAAAGAGGTTATGACCCTATTATTTTGCAACGTACTGCATGCTTGCTGGTGGACCCTTTTACAGTTCGCCACTATGCTTTCCTCTTTAATTGTACGATGACCGGACAGGCTGTGGACCCTATGATGTAGCCTACCTAAAGCCCATTGGGACGGTGGCGTTTGATGTTTGTCCATGATCTTTCTTGTCGTGCCATTAATGGTGTATTCTCTTACTGGTCTGGCTTCTGCCAAGTCATTGAGTACCTTCATTGTGGCTTTCTAGGCTATTGTTTTTTTGTATTATATTTACACGAGCATATTTGTGTTTTACTTATATTGCCTATTAATGCTGCCTTGTTGGTTAGAGATTAGATCATGGCGGGGATTTCTTTATTTACACTGTCCTGTTTTTATGGGATGACAGTAGGGTAAGTGTGAGGTTTGGTGCACCCTAGAACCGGTTTAAACCCCCAGTGGCCTACTTTGCCACTGACAGTTCCAAGGCGGTAGCACTATTGTCAACCCTTTTGTGTTTGTGATGTCGTTTGCATTTTTTATTACTTTTGCCATTTCGTTTGTCTGTTTGCGTGTTTGTTTTTGTGTTTTGTGGTTGACTGTCGTCCTTGAATGCTGCTTTCCCTGTCCGATATGTTTATCCTTCTTTCTATATCATCTGTGTCTACCATATAATATTGTGCTATTCTTATTTTTTTAAGCCCTAATTAAATACATAAATAATAATAGTATATTATATGATGAACTGTATATATTGTAAGAGATTATTAGGTGTTTTTGATTCTTCTGATTTTTGCACGGATTGCTTTTTGTTTTACATAGTCGATAAAAAGACGCTCTGTACAGATTGTGTTGGGTACAAACTTTGCTATAATTGTACGTATGCATGTGCAAATTGTAATAGCATATGCAGAGTTTTTAACGGAGAACGTATTTGTTTCGTATGTGGGACTCACAATGGATATGATCTTGTTGCAGATTACCGGGGAGTTCGCAAGAAGAGCGTTTATCACAGAAGATATCATTTAGAAAAACTTTTAGAAAAGTATAATTTATCTTCAATAGATAAGCAGAGATGCGAGGATTTGTTTTACAAGACTGTAAATATTTTAGATAAGATAGGAGGCCGGAAAAGAGTAATTAAATTTAATTACATTTTCCAGAAGATATTCAAGCTATTAGAAATAAAAAAAGAAACAAAACCAATCAAGACAAAACCACTAGAGACAAGTACGATACTATATGGAAACAGTTTGAAAAAGAACTAGCAACCATTTAACTTTGACGGATGCTTAGTAACCATTTAACTTATACCTCTCAATATATCTTTCCAGAAGTTCAGTAAAACTATCATTTTGCTGCAGATGGAGTATTTGAGAAAAGCATAATGAGATCATCTCCCCATCTGACATATTAAATGTTTGCACATATGAAAGAAGTTGTTTGAACTCCTATGATATGATTTTAATAAAAAGTTTTTCTCTGCTATTTTAGTTTTGTTCATCAATGCTCCAACAATAGCTATGAAAACAGGAATTGCTGGAACCAATGCCAATGCAGCAGTGCAACCAATTATCCCGCTTGTGATTTGTAACCCCATGTTAATTCTACCGCATAATTTATAACTAAAGAAATATAAAAAGATCGGACAGGGAAAGTAGCATTCAAGGAGGACAGTCAACCACAAAACACAGAAACAAACACGCAAACAGACAAACAAGAAGACAAACGTAATAATAAATGCAAACGACATCACAAACACAAAAAGGGTTGACAATATGGCTACCGCCTTGAAACGGTCAGTGGCAAAGTAGGCCACTGGGGGTTTAAACCGGTTCTAGGGTGCACCAAACCTCACACTTACCCTATTGTCAGTCGCTTGTCGAGTCAAGTAACTAATTAATTCCTCCTTGCTTTTAATTTCTTTCATTATAATAATAAGATTAACTGAAATATTTAGAAAACAATTGTTTCGTGTTCCCCGGCTGATATATTACCATTTTTTAATAACTCGTCGATTATGCTAATACCTTTTTTCGTCAACTGTGGACTATTATTTCCCGATTTGATACTTCCACATACTAACTCCAGATCATTAACCAGATCACCAGGACTATTGTAATATTCTAAATAACCCCCTAAATCTTCTTGTACTTTGAAGAACTTTTATGAATTGGTAATTTAAAACCAGATAATTCTGTCAGTTTCTTGAATGCATTTTGAGATAGCTTCGAGTATGCTTTTCCATTGTTGTAACGCTTTGTTACCAAGTCTATAAAATCACCATCTACTTTCAAATCTAACACAACATACCCTCCTTGTCTAGCAATTAGTTTGTGATGACCAACAAGATTAGGTATACCAATTTGCAGCATGCCATAGCGACCATCTTTGCTTATTTTGTAGGAATGCCTTTTCTGCTGCATCCCCTCACCAGAAGTCTTTTTTATAGTTTCATTAGCTGCCTGAATTCGTTCAGGCAACCTGTCTATGTAGAAACCAAGAGCTTCCAGCTTATCAGCCAGCTTATCACGATCCTTTGTATGCTGAGTTAAAGTATGTGTGTGATACCTGGTGTTAACTATTCATTTTGTAATTTTATCTTTAGTCGCATCGGTACTTCTTGAGCCTCTCTATGAGTATTTCTTCACTGAGGTTGTCTATTTGTATTTCTAGACCTCTTATCTCGAGAGACATTCCCTTGCGTATCTCTTTGGCATTTGTAATATATTTATCATAGTCAGCTTTTCCTTTCATAATACCTGGTATTTCGGTTGTTATTGGTAAATCATACTCATAAAGTACTTCTTTATCCATGCCAGCATTCAAGTCAATATCATACACCAGTTTGGGTTGCTAAGGCCTCGAAGCAGGTTCTTCTTCCGATTCTTCTTCTTTCTCTTCTTCTTCCTCAGGCTCGATTGAAGTACGTTTTTCTTTGATTTTTTCAAATAATGTTTCCATGGGTTTGGCGGGTTTTGGCTCGAGCACTCTATCTGAAGCTTTTCTTAATTTTAGTCCAGACTTTATTACCCGCTCCATTTCCGCTCTGTAATCAGTCGGCGATGCCCGGTCTTTAGGATCTACGGTTTGCACGAGAGCCGCTTTTGTATCTCTAGAAACGAGTGGTGGTGGTGGTGGCGGTGGTGGCGGTGGAGGTGCTATGGCTCCACGCTCAGGCGGGGCTGCTAATTGCGGGCGTAGTGCCTCCGGAAGTATAGCCAACTGTTGGCGTATTTCTGGAAGGGTAACCAAATGTTCAGCTAGCTGTCTTGTTTGCTCTGTTATTTTACTAGTTAATGGTTCAAGCATTTTTTGGTATAAATCCGTACTAGCTCCCCTTTCTAGTCTTTTTTGAATAACTTTATTTTCATATTCTTTAACAAGATTATTTGATATTTTCATTTTATTCGCTAATTCTTTCCACTTTAACAAAAACGTGTATACTATAGGGTTAGATAAAATAACATGAGTTAAGATTAGTTAAGTATTATCCAAGTATTATTATAATGGAAATTCCAAACTATGATATGAAGACAGACAACGGTAATTTCAAACAGATATGGAACTTCATGCCAAACTGTCGTTTAGAATGCTTATATGCGGTAATTCTGGCAAGACGAACACATTCGTTCACATGTTGTTAAAACCTTTAGTTTACTATGACAATATGTATTTGTTTGCTAAAATCTTGGAACAGTCGAAGTATCGGGTCTTGTCACAAAAACTTGAAAATACAGCAAAAAGAATAAAATTCCGGCTGAAGACATACTAGAATGCTCAAATGATCAAGTTAACCCCGTGAATGATTTAGATTATGATACTCAAAAGATAGCTAGTTGTGATGATTATGTTTGTGATCGCAACCAATATGATATTATTAATTATTTATCCAAGGCAGGCATAAGAATTGTTGCGTGATTTACTTGTCACAATCCTACTACAAAATTCCCAAAGACATTCGGTTGAACTGTTCTCATGACATCTTCTTAACAACTCCTGTTAATCGTGAGCTGGGTATGCTTTCTGACGAACAAGGTGTTAGGAAAGAGCAGTACAGAAAAGCAACTGACAAACAGTATGACTTTCTGTATCTTGATCGTCCGAGGAAATTAGTAAGACGTAACTTAAACGGTGAAATTTAATCTATTATATATAATGGGACTTTTTAATGATCTTGGCGAGCAAACTAGTTCAGGCGTTGGTAATATTACACATGTTGGTATTGTGCTGTCTGAGTATTTAAAACAGAAACATCTGGTTAATTATCTCCACAAGGGTAAGAACTAGGAAAATATTCTGAGAAGTGATCTTGACATGGATAGAATTATCAATGTTGGCAATCTAGAAAAAGGCAATTTACTGTAAGAAAAGTAGCAAAGATCATACGTGATTATAGTATTGATAAAATTCCAGACATGATGAAAAATTTAACAACAGGTGTTGGTGACAAAATAAGTTTGATACAAAATCAATTACAGACAAACCGTGAGAAAATGATTGAAATTCAAAATGGATTGAAAGATGAAATAAAACTTCTAGGTGATGCTTTAAAAAAGTTAGAAAAGAAAGAAGATGGATTGAAAGATAGCGAAAACTACAAGAAATTAAGTGAACAAATAAGATCTGGTGCTCAAAATATTAATACACGGATTGGAGAAATAATAAACAAATGGTTGATAGCAATGAACTTGAAGCTGCTATTACTGATGCTACAACACAAATGAGAAATGCTTTTGCTGCTGAAATAACTCAAATAAAAATATTAAATGGGCAGACAAGCACTAACGTTGGCGATATCAACAAAGAGTTTGAAGACATCAAAAAGAAAATAGTTGACGGCAAGTCACTGGAGGGTACTTTGAGCAAAATGGTTGACACTAATAAGCTAGAAACTGCTATTGTTGGTGTTTCAAAACAATTGAAAACTGCCCAGGATGAAAGAAGCATAATCAAAAGTCTGATAGTCGACACACAGCAATTCTTGGTATAATTGATGAGTTGAAAGTAAAAGTAGTAGATTTAAGCCGGATTTTAATTTTTGAATATACAATAGACGGAATAAGTATTATAAAAGATGACTTTGTGGACTCCCATCAAAGGATAAGAACGACTTTTGTATCGTATCCAACTCAAAAACCACTCGAAAGAACTGGTAAAAACTCTTTTTTAATGCTTTTACTTTTATAACCAATCCACTTATAAAACGTGAAGAATATTATGAAATACAACTGGAAGATGGTTTAACTATATTTAAAATTCTTAAAGAAGGTGGTTATGTATTTCAAATGGATTTTACTTATAAAGAAGCAGATGTAGAAAGTTTTTATTATTTCGTCATCATTGGAAAATAGTTTTAAGTATTTTATCCGATAATAAAAAATTACAAACGAATATTAAAAGAAACATTTGAAGTATATGTTAAGCCATCTAGTATTATTTATTTCAAATCAAACATAAAAGACTGCAAGTTTTTGATTTCAAAAAATCAAGTTTTAAACTGTTTTACAAAGGCGATTAATTTTATCTTCTAGTATGTATAATGGACGTTAAGTAGCTAAAGTAGCTAAAGCTACTTAAGCATTTCATTTAATATATCCTACATTAAATGAAACAAACAATTGTTTTATCATCAGAAAAAGCTTCAATAATTAATAGCTCAAATACACCGAGTAATTTTACAACCGTATTTGACAGACCATTAATATTGGACAACAACAAACAGTATGGTATTGGACTGGATACGATTAATTCTATGACATACTTTTGGTATACTAGTAGCAAGGATTTTAATAATAAAGTGATAAGGTATTACAATGGAACATATTGGAAAAGTATTGTTTTTACAAATGGAAATTACAGTTATGCTGATATCGATAATTATATAAAAGAAACATTGACTGTAAATGGTGATTTACCTGATGACTCACCTGTCCCAGTAAGAATTGAATTTGATTTAATCCTTGATTGGGTTTGGTAAAGATGCAGTTATTAGAGAAACTAAATTTGGGACAGTAGTACCAAATATAACAAATTATATTGATACTTTATATATTCACTGTGATTTGATAAGTAATTCTATTGTTGATGGATCATATGGGGATGTTATTTATGAAATAAGTACAGCCGACCTTACGAGGTCATATCCTTTCAGAGATGAACCGATAAGAGTCGGGTTCTGTGGAGTAAACAAAACGATCATTAACAGTATTAATATTTACATAACTGATTTCTCCGGTAAAATTATTAATCTTAATGGAGTTCATACGTCATTTCGATTTGTTTTGAAATAATTGATGTAACACAAGTTGAGTAACTTATGTTTTATCTAAAATATGTTATATGACGCGATTAAAAAAAGTTTATGATACTAGTATGGGAACCTATACTGAAAAGAAATATAAAAAGATCGGACAGGGAAAGTAGCATTCAAGGAGGACAGTCAACCACAATACACAGAAACAAACACGCAAACAGACAGACAAGAAGGAAAAATCAATAATAAATGCAAACGACATCACAAACACAAAAGGGTTGACAATAGGGCTACCGCCTTGGAACGGTCAGTAGCAAAGTAGGCCACTGGGGGTTTAAACCGGTTCTAGGGTGCACCAAACCTCACACTTACCCTACTGGCATCCCATTAAAACAGGACAGTGTAAATAAAGAAATCCCCGCCATGATCTAATCTCTAACCAACAAGGCAGCATCAATAGGCAATATAAGTAAAACACAAATATGCTCGTGTAAATATAATACAAAAAAACAAAAGCCTAGAAAGCCACAATGAAGGTACTCAATGATTTGGCAGAAGACAGAGCAGTAAGAGAATAAACCATTAAGGGCAGACAAGAAAGATCATAAACAAACATCAAACGCCACCGTCCCAATGGGCTTTAGGTAGGGTTCATCATAGGGTCCACAGCCTGTCTTGTCATCGTACAATTAAAGAGGAAAGCATAGTGGCGAACTGTAAAATGGTCCACCACCAAGCATGCAGTACGTTGCAAAATGATAGGGTCATAACCTCTTTTGATACACTTTTAAACAAGTTTAACAAAGATAGTATGAAAGTGGTCATGACCAAGAACCTTACGAAGTTTATAAATCACATCACCATAGAAGTCAGGTTGTGATAGTCCTTGTCGCTGAAGAGTGCTTAAATTATTGTTATATTTGGAAAGAAGATCAGGGTTACGATAATAACATTTTGCAAACGTTTTACGAAGTTTTTGGTAACGGTAACCCTGATTGAGTAATTTTTTAGTTATACAATGATTACGAATATTAGTCCTCATCTCGAGTACAAGCTCTAGAAAAACGAATAAGTTGAGACATATACACCCCATAAGAAGTTGCTCGGGGAACATCCCCATCCAAGTGGGGATAATTAACAATGTCATAGATTGTGCTAATTATTTTACCATTTTCAATCGAGAGATCTAAATCAAGAAAAGAAGCGTTATTATCAGATATATTAGCTTTGTTAAGCTGAAGTTCTTTATGATAAATATAATTAACCATAGTTGGAAAGAAAGGGTTGTCAATTTTCAATATGTCATCCAGATACCGAGAGGTGTCATTAAATGCTTCAATAACATCTGCCTGGGTATCTGGTGAAAGACTCAACATGAAATCCCTTTCATAGCAAAATATAAACAAATCTGCGACAAGTGGTGCACATTTCGTACCCATAGGGATACCAACAATTTGTCTATAAACGGTGGTTCCATACCCGACGAAATTATTATCTAATAGGAAGATGAGTGCTTCACAAACTTCATAGCAAGTCCACATAGTATAATTGTCTAAACTGCCGTTAGTAAAAAACGCTTTTATATTATTACATGCCAAAAATGTAGTATTTTCTCTAGCGAATGTTTTTTGAATAAGAGAAATTAGCTTGTCTTTAATAAGGTGATGTGGTAAGGTTGTATAGTCATAAGTGCTTATTGATGAAACTTGACCTTTATTGAAAATTTTATCAAGAACGTCTCCTGAATTTTTTATAGACCAAAATAAATTAAAGGGAATGTATAAAGATGAAAGAATTTCCAAAATCGAATGATAAACAAAGAAGTTATGATTATTTGAAGGTTCTGTTGAAACGGATATGGAAGCCGCCATTTTGAGAGGTATGACATCACAGTTCTAATGACCATATATGGAATATTTATAAATATGACAAATTACTGATTAATAGGAAAAAATTACAGCTAATGTATGAAAAATATGTAGACTTAATGGCAATAATGCTTTATATGACCAGTAAAGGATTTTGCATTCATTTGCAGTGACCTTCTTTGCTTTAAATGATTTTGATCAATATTCCATATATGGTAATTTGGAACTATGACGTCATAGTTCTAAAAATGGCGGCTCCCATATTCGTTTTAGAACAACCTTTAAATGGTCATATCTTTTTTGTTTATCATCCGATTTTTATAATTCTTTCACCTTTTTCAAAGTTTTTCAGAACTCTCAATAATAAAGCTTGTTTAGCTGTGGCGCTACATTCCCTTTAATCCCAGAGTTTTCATAAGTTTTATCACAATATAGTTTAACATGATCTTTAACGGCAGTAAGACAAGAAGCTAAACGTTTGGAGATGTTTGTTGTGGTGCAGGCACTAGAATTCGAAATAAAACGAGCCGTATATGGATTTTTATGTAATTTAGGAATCCAGTACATAGTAGGCAGTTTATTTTGCTTATCGTTTACACCAGTCTTGAAAGTAGTGCACCGAGTGATATGTGCGGAAACAACATCATCCTCAGTAGAATTAACTGGAGTATACGAATTGGTGCTGCCGAGTTCCAGAGATAAAACATTGACGTAATGTAGGAGTCAAACAAAAATTACATTATTAGCTGCTTTATCTGCAGGAACTAAAACACATTTATTATGAAATTCTGAGTTCACGATTTTAAATTACGAAAGGAAAACCTAGGTCTCGGAGGAAGTAAAGAGGGGATAGCATTATAAAAGTTAATACGTGTTTCTATAATTTTCAGAATTGACTTTTTCCAAGTAGAAAGTGAGTTTGGGTCCGCATGTTCTCTACGACACCATATGATACTAAAATCGTCAATGGAGTTGGCGATCTGGGCGATCTGGGCACGACAGGCATTAAAATCAATAGTTGAAGGTAATCTATATTTAGGACCTTTCGAAAACAAATGCCGAATACGTTTATCAATAATATCAAAATTACCAGTGATGACATGACCTGCTGGAGCATAGCAACAATTTGATGTGTTGCATTCACATTCCTTATACTTATAACAAATAACAGGACTTTCGGAATTTCAAATATTTTGCGATAGAATCAAACTACATGAGTATATCGAAAAATACTAGGCATGTCAATGAAATCAATACCTTTATTAATAAACACCGAAACACAAAAGAAACGCATCACTTGGGAAAATTGCTACACAAAAATTATAAACGTTTTAATTTATTCCATACAACAATATTTCATTACTACAATATCAACACCATATACTGTGAAAATTTAACAAAAATCGATTATCGGAAAGTATGAATTTCAATCAGTCAAAACACTACACCCCAGAATCAAAAGTCACAAAAATCAATATTTCGTGTAGCCACCACACGCGTGGATGCAGGCGCGGATGCAGGCGAAACGCCTCCTTCTCATTGAGCAGACGGCATTGGCATTCCGGCGTTGTGTAATGTTTCTCCACTCTTCCGTCATTGCCTGACGTAGTTCCCTGACGTTGTTTGGTGGCGGTTGTCGTCCATATACGCGCTGTTTAAGCTCCGCCCAGATGTTCTCAATGGGTGCAAGATCAGGAGATAGGGCCGGCCAGTTTATCACTTAGATATTATTCGCACGCAGGAAGTTAGCTGTAGGTTATAATAGCGTAAATGTTTCTCCCATACACTCCCATACTAAAGTCTCATATTTACTGACCTGTAGAAAACTCAAACCTCGTTAGAATGCTTGGAAACTTACTTTGGCATGAAGACAAGTGTGTCTGCTCATGAAAATCAACCAGCAAAGTGGGTGCTTAATACCTTCAAAGAAAGAGTTCTTCTCTTGTTTACAAACATCGCTCAAATGTCAACATTGAAAAAGCAAATCACAAATTCATACCTACCCTACTTTCACTATTGAAATTTGTATCTAAAACTGTCAAAAGCATGATGACATGCATTTCCAAATATCAATAACATGTCCAGAATACAGTTACAGCCAAAAAATAACAGGAAATTGCTCTAAAAATAATTTTTAAGAAAAAAAAGATTAGAACTCTTTAATAGAGAACTACTTTCGACTGCACCTGGCAAGCACATCCTGTTGATTTAGTGTAATTAGACCTGTATATTGAGCACATGAGGTCGGGCTTTGTCATGGTGGAATACGCCCAGCGTTTTTTTTTTGTTTTTTTTTTTAAAAGCACTTAACAAGAAAAATCAAAGTACTGAAAGTACCGAGAATGCTAGGTTTGATAGGAAAGATATTTTTAATTTACAAATTACTGGAACAAGAACATAACTTTTGTGTTTTTATGGTTAGATTATCCTAACAGATCATGAAATTATCGATTTCGTGCTTACCAGTTGGTCACCTTTAGCGCGCACGTGCAAAACATGGTTTTCGTTTCATCGGTGCAGTCAGAGGTCACGGATCAGCGGTTTCAATATTTTTATTGTGTAATGATAAGCTTGTATGCCTTTAAATAAAATAAATACAATACATATTGCTGGAAATTATAAGAAACCGAAATATTTAAAAAACAAAAGTAATGCGTTTCTTTTGTGTTTCGGTGTATAGTAGTTCTAGAAAATGCCTGACGTGATCAGACTCCTTGTCAATATGGGGTCGGAGAACATGTTGTGTGTAGCTTTGAACTATGGAAGCAGTATTATACAAGGGATCTGTACGAATGAAAATGTTGTCGGCTTCCTCGTCGATCAACTTTAGTGAAGAAATGGACAAAGAGGTGAGCCGTGAAAGCATAGAGTGCTTTCCAGACTGTTTAAAAATAGTATGTTAATCAGCGACAGAAATAATTTCACGCGATTTACGTTAGATTTTACCATTACGCCTAAGATCATGAGGCCTAGATGTACGCTTTCGAATAGAAAATATAGAGAAAATGTCAATATTAGGATCTTTAGAAATATTTCCTTCTTGATAAATATTGTCATTAAGGCCGAGTGGATAAGGTGTCTGTAAGCTTTTCATCCACTTAAGTTCTGCAATATGTCTAGCTTTCATTTTAAAGCTTTTAGTAGCATCATTATCAAAAAATATATATTCAACCGGTTGAACAGTTACTTTATTAAAATTATGACCTGACTGACGAAAGTGTTGGTACAAGTAATTTTTTAACTTTTTAGGATTACTTGCATTATATTTGTGTTCACGAAATCGAACTTTTAAGGATCGACCTGTTTGTTCAACATATTGTATACCGCAACTTGGTGCATTTCAAGTCAGAACATAAATGACGTGAGATGTACGTCAATCAACATTTGAAGCTAGACAAACATTAAACAATATACCATTATCAGCTGATTTAATGGTGGACTTGCAAAATACATAATTGCAACAACTGCACCTCTTAGTATTGCACTTATTAATAGAGGGAAACACCCTGCGCCTTGAATGAACTAAATGATTTCTGAAAGGAGACTTTATATGGTATTTCCTCAAAACAGGTGATCGTAGAGGAGTTACGGAAACTTTTGAGCCATTATTAAAAATCCTAGTAATATTATTAGAAGGAACATGAAACGAGGTTGCCGAATGAAGATTTAAAGGTGTATGGCGTACAAATGGTTTTGTTCTAAGAAAAGAAGAGCAATTTTGTGGAAATTGTATTGATGACGCAGAGTGTAACCGAAGAGGTGAAAGATTTATTTTCAAAGTTTTAACTAATTAACTGGAGCTGGTATATTTGACATTCTTTCACAAGTTGGATCAAAAATATTAAGTGAGTCTGTTAAAACAGCAGGCAAGAAAGCATTAGAAACGGCTGGTAAACAAATCATAGAAAGGGGTTCTAAAAAACGTGGAGATGAAGTAGGACAAATGGCTGCTGTTCAATTGGTTTCGGTTATTAAACCTAAACCAAAAGATAATTTTAAAAGAACTTACAGAGGCTGCCACACAAGATGTAGCTAAAGTTGTAGCTGATAATATAATTGAAGAAGATGTAAAAGCAAAAATTAACAGATTACTATCTGGAAGAGGAATCCATGCAAGAATTAAACGATTAATTTAATCTAATTACTAGTATACATAGATGTTTCGAAGTGATAAATATAATACTAGATATGAACATGTACCTGTTCGGTTAGATACCCCCATAACTAGACATGGAAATAATACCAGACAAATGAAAAATAGCTCAATTTACGTTAAATGATAGAAGTTCTTACTTTAATTGGTATAACGCTTATTTTGAAATAAGTTTTCGAGTAAACAAGTTTGCTGATGGAGCTGCCTTTGCAGCCGCCGATGAAATTGCTCTAATTAACGATGCAGCTTCATTGATTGATCAAATGCAAGTAAAGCAAAATGGAATAACAGTTTATCATGGAAATAATCTTCGCAGATTTGTTAATGTCAAAAGCTTGCATGAAATGTCTGGTGATTATATAAAAACAACCGGAACAAACGAATACTTTTATTTAGATACCACGGCTGTGGCAGAATCTCGAGATGATCAAGCTGGTTATAATTTAGGATTTGCAGCTCGCCATGCTTTAATCATAACTAATCAAAAAGTTGATTCTATAATTCATTTAAACAAATATTCCTTCTTTGAAGGTTTGGAAACAAACATGCTGCCTCCAGGTCAAATTCAGATTAACTTGCAACTGGCGGCTGATGATGTGCTAATTTTCAAAGCTGCTGGTGATGATGGCCGGGTGGTTATTAATAAATTATTAATGAAATGAAACAAGAAAGCGGAAGTTCTCAGCTAACTGAATTCGTATTTAAAATAACGCCTGGAGTTAAAAGTCCAAACCATGTTTTTGTTTATCTGCAAAGGTCAGACAAGAGTTTTTCTCAGGCACAAAATCCTCATTTTTTGGAAACTTTTAAACGAAATTCTGCTAATTGTTATTTACAATCAGCTAGACTGGAAGTTGGAAACGGTGTATATTATCCAGAAACTGAATACAGCCGTGATAATATTATAATAATATTCAGAGATGTTATTAATTATTCTGACAAGTAAAATGATAAAAGCAATGGAACTTTACTCAACGCGAGTAATTCTAAAACTCTTTTCGGAATGATATATTTCGATTTAAGTTACAAGGGAAATAAGGTCAGTATTGATCCAAAACAACTAAGTTTGAGATATAAGCTAAATATACCCCCGGGGACTCCTTATAAAGTTTATGCTCTGGTTCTCTATGAAGAAGATGTAGTTATTGATACTGTCGGAAATGAATTGGTAATAGTTTAATCTAACATATAATATATATGACTTATGTAAAGTATTCGATAGGTTTAACAGATGGCCAGAAACGAAGTCTGGTAAAAGCATATGAAAACAAAAGTGAATTAACGCTCAGGCTAAAGAATAATCAACTAACTGGCGATTTTCCTTTGTTGTTGACAGCTACTCAGATTAAGGATATTAATAAAGCTAAATCCAACGGATATGGATTGGATGTGGATATATCAAAATCGCAGATGAGATCTCAGTCCAAGAATGGAGGCTTTTTGGGAGCATTAGCCGGTTTGTTGACTAAAACAATATTACCAACCGTTGCTAGACTCGCTCCAAAAGTATTAGCACCACTAGCATCAGGAACACGGAGTGGTCTGGCGAGTACTGGAATTGGTAAACTATTCGGAAATGGAATGGTAACTAATCCCTAGCGACAAAAAACAAGCACTTCTTGAATCAAGTGTGATAACACCATCACAAAGACAAAAGAAAATAAAGTCAAAAGGTTGCTGCCCTATTAAACTGACAAGGTATCAACAACAAGATGGGGGATTTCTTGACTAGGAATACCATTGATCGGATCTCTTATTAGCGGTTTAACTGGAAAAGATTTACAAGTAGTTAGAAAGGGAAAAGGATTGAGAGTTGATCGTGGGAATGGTTTACAAGTAGTCTCACAAATTAGGCCATATAGAAGTATCCCATTCGTATTTTTTTTTTTTAAAACAAGCCTATCTCCAACTTAAGCATAATAAAGTGGGTTAGGCAGTTAGGTATACAGACATTCAGGGGAGTGTTTAGCAAGAACAAGTTACCGACAAAACAAAATAAACAAGAATGCGGTATTAATAATCTTAATGATTATACTGGACCTGGCACACACTGGACTTGCTACTGCAATGAGTATTATTTTGATCCGTTTGGCTTAAGTCCACCAAAAGAAGTTTTAACGTACCTACCCAGCATAAAATGCAACATCATCCAGTATCAAGATAAAGCAAAAAGAAAAAAAAAGAAAAAAAAAAAAAGAAAAAAGAAAAAGAAAAAGATAAAACAAGTGTCCAGTGTGGATATTTCTGTCTGTACTTTGTCAAAAAGTTGCAAGAAGGAAACAGTTTGTATGATATTCTTTATAAAATATTTAAACCTTACAAACCTGTGAAAAATGAAAACATTATATAATCATATTTTGTAAACAAAGTTTAGTCTAATCATATTATATATGAGTTACTGTGTTAAAGAAAAGATGATGTCTGAAAATGTCAATCCTCAATATATTCTAGCAAAAAATGGTAGAAGAATGTTAAAAGCAACATAAGCTTCTTGCGGTATTACTAAAACGCAATTTGTTAATAGTACACAATGCGGGAGTATTGATATTCATAAGGCTTTACTCTCTTTGTTGCCTAAAAAGGGGCTACCAATTCCGGGTTATAAATATTGCGGTCCTGGTTATCCGCTTGACAGTGGAAAACCATCAAGTGAATTAGACGCTATTTGAAATGAAGAGCATGATTATTGTTATGACGAAAGTCCTAGTAATAAATCAGTGTGCGATAAAAACATGATGGCCGGTTTAAAAACGAGCAAATCCAAATCATTTGGAGATAAAATCGCTAAAAATTTGATAGTCAAGACCGTAATTAATGCAAAATATAAGCTTGGACTCGGAGCATCAAAAAACAAGAACAGGCATTGAGATGGACTGATAAGCTAGCCAATGAGCTTCATAAACTTATACGAAGAAAGTTCGCTCAACGCCTACTGTTAATGAAATAGATAAAATACCAAATACCTGCTCACTGTTATTGATGTATTGAGTACATTTGCTTGGGTTATCCCAGTTCCGAATAAAACTGGTATAGAAATTACTAAAGTTTTTCAAAAGATTATAAGCACAGGAAGACAATGACAATTGCTCTGGGTTGTCCAGGGTTTGAAATTCCTTATTAATAATAATATCGAAATGTATCACACGTTTAATTTCGGAAAAGCTGTAGTAATTGAACGATTCAATAGAACATTGAAAGAGAGGATGAGGAAATATTTCACGGCGAACAATACAAATACATATTCAGACGTGTTGCAGGTGATGGTTGATAAGTACAATAACACAAAACATCGGAGTATTAAAATGACACCGATTGAGGCCAGTGATGAGAAAAAAAAACGAATAGTGTATTTCAACTTGTATGGAAAGATGAAAAGTAATAAAGCTTTGCCAAAGTTTAAAATAGGAGACAAAGTCAGAATTAGCAAATATAAAAAAACGTTTGAAAAAGGTTATACTCCGAATTGGACCGAAGAAATAATTGTTATTGATGAAATTCAATATATAAATCCCAAAATAAAAGATTTCAACAGCCAAAACATTGATGGAAGATTCTATGAATTGGAAATGTTAAAAGCTGATCAAGAAATATTCAGAATTGAAAAGGTTATACGACGTGATTACAAAACAGAAACAAGCATTGATTAAATGGAAGGGTTACAATAAGGATTTTAATAGGAGGGTACCGTTTAAGGATATTCAAGACATAAAAGTGCGTTAAAACTATGAAAATATAATATTTTACTTTATATATGGAACAAACATTTGCAGAAGAGATATATAAAAAACTTGAGGAGTTGAAAGGCAAATATAGGAAAGCATTGTTAGCATGCAAACAGGGTCAAGTAGTATATGATGTGATTAGTGCTAATTTTCTAGATACTGGGAAAAGTCAAATTAACAAGCGAAAACGATCGGAAATGGATTATTATCTAGAAAAACTTGATTATATCAAAAGAAAGCCTTTTAATTTGAAACGCAAAATACGCAAATGTAGAAAAATAAAGTATTCTATGATCGAGTGTGATATGTATAATGATGACGAGGATGATTGTCCTGTTTTTGTTTAACAGCCGAGACTAGACCTGGAGTTAATGCCGTTTTGGGTCGTATGGAAACTTCGCAGAAAGTAGAAAAATAAAATAGTTGCGCTCTCCTAAAAAACTTTTTTGAATAGTGATTAGCTGTTGGGTCTGAATGCGTCATCGGTGTTGGATTTGAAAGATATTGATTACCTGATCTAGTTGTTTTATTTGGGGTTGATTAAAAAAGTAGCAAGTTATATTATCAATTATTTATAAGTAGTATAAAAACTGGGGTTTTTTTTGTGGGGAGGAGGGGGGATGGGGGTGTTTCTTTGAGGGGGTTGCAATGAGTTTTAAATGTGTTGGTTGGCTTGCCGGGCGACAAATTTAATGACTCGTTGCATAAAAACCCCGATGAGAAAACTGTCCCAAAACCGCCTGTTTCTATACTACTCATAGATACTGAACAGAGTTAATAAGCTGTAAAGTGAATTAATTCGGTGATTTCTCAAACAGTTGAATTGTGCGAGGACGCCAACTACACACACATAAGCTAGAAAGATAAGTACGGTGTCGGTGTCCTGTTACGGCCGTCTTACTATCGCATCTTACCATCGACCATCACAACTTACCATCTACCATCGCATCTTATAATCGCATCTTACCATCGACCATCGCATCTTACCATCGACCGTCTCATCTTATGGTAAGATGCGATGGTCGATGGTAAGATGCCATGGACCATCGACCATCGCATCTTACCATCGCATCTTACCATCGACCATCGCATCTTACCATCGACCATTGCATCTTACCATCGACCATCGCATCCTACAATCCACCATCACATCTTACCATCGCATTGACCATCGACTTATGGCACACTTGCTACGGCCATTCTTGGTATCGAACTTGACCAAGCTTTCCATTCCCGAATATTGCAAACAAGTGTTTGTGGGCGAGTGAGGAGTGCATACATTGGAGGAACACATGAAAGATAATTATATAAAGGAAAGCGGACACACTAATAGATTATAACTATTTATAAAGCATGCAGTGCCTCACTTTTTAAGGTCAATCATCCTTATATTTTACTAGTTACCTGAGGCCTAAAGAAACATTAAGAACATGGTATGGGCATGGCGGTCTGATATTTATCTAGTCAATCCACATACAGGGTACTGATCCAGGTTTTTACAAGGATGTCCGCAAATCGAGGTTGGTGAGTATTTTTCGAGGATTTATATAGGCTCGCGAAGTGCCACCATTCCTCTCCACACCGGAACTTACTCTAACACAGAAGGGTGGCAATGCCAAGTTTGTTGTACTTCTGAATTCTGAATTCCGAAGTTTGAAGTCTGATAGATTGCACGCGTCTATAGGTGAGCTATAATTCCGTAATAAGCCCAAACAAAAACATATGTGTGTTTTGGGTAATATGCAAGAATAAAGTAGGTAGGATTTATTTTCATATAAGTATATTTCATATATTTCTGGATCACTGGATCACGAGGATACCGTGAAAATAGGTATTTAAAAAGATAAATGTGAGACAAATTATCAACCAAACGGTGCTGAAACTAACAAATATCTTTAATCGCCTTCTTCAGGATACATACATAAAGTTACAAAACCGAAACATAAATTTCGGATTTTCTTTTTAAAAGCAATGAATGAATGAATGGTGTTTTACGGCACTTCGACACATATATAGGTCACATTGTGCGAAAAAAGGACGGCAAAATGAAATGTTTAAACATATTTATTTTACATCGATTGCGAAACAAGTTCTTGCAACTTATATTAATCACTCTCGATGGCTTCCTGGGTAGAACCAGTACTAAGCAATGTGGATTAATTATCTTGCTCAAGGATAAATAACGTGGCCGCGACGGAGGATCGAACCCACGACCTCTCGATCAGGAGTTCGGTGCTCTACCACTGGACCATGCACTCCACATCTTACCATCGCATCTTACCATCGACTATCGCATCTTACCATCGACCATTGCATCTTATCATGAATGAATGAATGAATGGTGTTTTACGGCAAGTCGACACATAAATAGGTCATATTGTGCGCAAAAACTGACGAAAGATGAAGAAATGAAGGATTAATTAAAAATTAATGTAAATATATCAAGATAAAACTATTAAAAAATACGGGATGATATGGTAGTAATATAAACTATATATGTAAATCAACAAATGCCCGAACACGGGTATATAAAAAAGTAAAAATATACAAGAACATATTATAATGATTTATATAGTCTGACTTCCTTCAGGAAATCTAAAACTAGACTAAAATCTATAATATTAAATAACTCGGTCATAGTATTAACATTGTAGTACCTTTGACGCATTGGATCAAAGTCTACACATTCCAGCAATATGTGTTTGACCGTTAACGGTGCAAAGCAGGGTATACATTCTGGTAATTGCTCACCTTGTAATAAATATGAATGAGTATAACGTGTATGCACTATTCTGCACCGGGCTAGGACAACTTCCTCTCGACGAATGGGTCTACTAGAAGAACGCCATTCTCCGAGTAACGGTTTAATGGAATGGAGTTTATTGTTAACTGACAAATGCGAAGCGGCTTGCCAAGAGTTACGAATATATGTGTTAATACAACTTTTAAAATCAGTATAAGGTAATTTGGTATCAGATATATGTAAACCTAATGCTGCTTTAGCAGCACTATCAGCTATATCATTACCACGTATTCCTACATGGCTTGGAAGCCAGCAGAAAATAATAACATTATCAATTATAAGAGAATTGTACATTTCTAAAAGTTGAAGCACAACTGGGTTATCATGTTTCATATTACCTAACATCTTATCATGCTAAGATGCGATTGCAAGATGGCCCTAACATGACACTGTAGGTAACAGTGTATATTTATGACACAAACTTTGCTATACGTTTAAAGTTTGTTCACCTAGAAAATAAACTAATTCCGAAACTAACAGATTGAACAGATTTGTCTGGGAGTGTACGCGCGGTCAGGCATCAAAAGGTCAGACTGCTATTATTAGAGTTCTCAGAAATAAGCGGCTTCTGATTCAATGCTTAATCAATGTATATATATATACATATTGTAAAGCAAATCATACATCAAACGAAAAAAGCTTTTAAAACACTGATCCCAGAAAGGGTGCATGAACAATAGATACAAAGTAAATATGGGATGGGAAATTATTGTTGGTTTAAACGTATTTTCTTTTTTCAATGATTTACAACATTTCATATATACATTGTACACTTATATTAAAGGATTAGAATGAAAGCAAACTGCTTATATAATTCTTCTCCTAAGAAAGATTGTAATAAATAACAATGACGGTTGTATTTACAATTTTTAGAGCTGTGAACTTCATCCAAAACATTACAAAAATAACAAAGATAACATATAAACGTTCAGCAAAAAGAAAATTCTAAGGCAAAAAAAAATGAAGCTAAGGTAATTTAGATTCAAACAATAAAGACATGATATATTATATTGGAAAATAAATGAGGAATTATATATATTTTAGGGGAAAAAATAGTGAAAACGTTTGGGATACACAAGACGGTGACATTGGGGAGGGGCAACGAGCGCGTGCAGCACAAATCGTATATAGCATTCCCCTGTTCAAATAAATAAGATAGCAGTAGGCAGCTTCCTAGTTGAATTTATGTTATCAAATACAATTAAAACCGTTTACTCAACATGATGTACCTGTGCACAGCTTCGAATATAGCTATGTTTGTTTGGATTGCGAGCGACGGATCTCCGTATAATAGTATATTTAATGAGACGTTACAAAGTGGTATAATGTATTCAACATTTCCGTACGAATGTTGTCATAAAGGGGGCAGTTCAAAAATAAGTGGTGCGTATTTTCGATGCTTCCACATTGACATGTCGGTGAATCCGTAATATTTTTTGAGTATAGGTCATGATTTAGTGAGCTACATTTAGTGCGAAGACGAGTATGAAGAAGTTGTGCCCGTCTAGAACCTTTGTAATAGTAAGATGGGGTATGCATTTGGTTACGGTTTAAGTAATGTTTGAACGAGTCAATGGAAGCGGCATTTCTGGCCTCCGGTGGAAGTTTGTTTCACTCACGAGTAGCAGAAGGAAGGAATGAATCGAAATAAAGATTTGTTCTTGAATTAATGGTTTGAACATCATTTGCATTGCGTAAATTGTAGTTAGATGCAGCGTGAACTGGTGTTAGGACTAACAATCATAGGTACTGAGGTGTTAAACCATTAATCATTTTATAGTATAAGATGAGTTTGTGTTTTTTCCTACGCGAGTCGAGAGTTTCCCAGCCTACCTCTTGATTTAAATTGTGAAGTGACACTAGTTTAATTGTACCCGTAGCAGTTCTTGTTTCAAGTGCTTTCCTATCTAATTGGTGTTTTAACTTCCTCATTTAGTTTATTCTAGGCCATGCTTTTGATTGAATGTATTCAATATGAGAGTGCCAACTACAATCATTAGAAAAAATTAAACCAAGATGCTTATGGGATTCAATATGAGAGTTAATAGACAAATGGCAGTTTGCAGGGAAGGAAGTTCGGTGTTTACATCGTTTAGTTCTGACTGGCTTTGAAAAAAACGTAATATTAGACGTGTTAAGCTTGTTAGAGATGGCGTCGTAATAATGTTGTTTTGCTTCAAGTATTTTATTAACTATTTGATTTCGTATTTTCTTAAATTTATCAAAATTGCTTTTAGTTTGAGAGTTTTCCCTTTTTTGTATGCTCTTTTCCTGGCTCTAATTAGACGTTTGATGTCATTATTTATCCACGGTGGTTCGTAGGGTTTAATTTGTACATTTCTATTTGGAATACACTGTTCACTAAAGGACATTATTTTCTCTTATGTACTTTTTGCATAAGTATTTACATCAGCATTGGCTTAACTATTCCACTCGAATGTGCGTATTTTATCACCAAGTAAGTCATCATCGCCTTGTTCGTATTTCCATATTCGTCATGTATATGATCTAAATTTTGGTTTCCTAAATTTGAAAAAGGCATAGATGGGGCAATGAAACCTAATATCCTGGTTTAAAAAGGGCTCGCCTACACCACTCGTGATTAAGTTATTAACATCACTAACAAGTAATATATCAATTATGGACGAAAAATTCGCAGTAAAATGTGTGGGATCATTAATAGTTTTGTGTAGTCCACATTGTTGACACAAATTTGATATTTTTCTGGAAGTTTGTACGTTTAACATGTTGAAATTAAGGTCGCCAGTTACAACAATATCTTTAATGCCAGTATCAACTGCCAGACTTACAGAATCTTCAATCATGGTAGTATGTATGGAGTCAGAGTTGGGTGGTCTGTAAAATACTCCAATAAGTATGTGTATGTGGTTTAAAACAAGTTCCACCCAGATGCACTCAAGAATATAGAACTCTAGATCAGGCCTACGGGTGTAGTGAATCGTATCTTTTATATACGTCTTTTCGTTCGGGATTATGGAAAGTTGGAAATGTTAATTCGTCGCATTGTACAGACTCGTTAAGCCAAATTTCAGAGAATGTAAGGATGTCAAATTGATAAAGTTCGGACTTGAGTATGTCTAGCTTATGTAAGATGCTCTGTACATTATAGTGAACTAGGGATAAGTTATGGGAGAAGCTAAAGTTGTCAAACATAGAGGATGTATCTTCATTGGATGTGGAAGACACTAGTGAAGTGTTGGGCGAAGATTCGGGACCAGGATTTGGCTGAATGTCTCCAGATTTCTTCAGTAGTACACTTGCCCATGCGAGCAGAGTAGTTGTTAAAATAATGTTTATCAGTTGTGTTGAAAAGTGTATGTTTGCTAAGTAAAATGTTCCAACAGATATGTGATTGTATGGATGGACTATCTCTTTGGTTGAATGCGATACAGAATAAATGTTCAGCATTATTGAGAACAGATATGGCAGGGATCCCGTGAGGGAAAATATGAAAAGAAGATGTAAGGAAGCTGCAAACATGTAGTTACATCGGTAAGACGGCAGAATGACTGCAGAATATGCTCCGAAATGCATTAAGTAATTGTGAGTAAAAACAATAGAAACCACTCTGCCTCCAGAATGCAGTCAAACCTAGTTGTTAAGATGAAAAGAGGAGGGCATCCACGTCACAGCCACACTGATCGCCTCTCACGGGCCAGAGTCACACGTCCAAAGTATCCAAAAAATAAATGAGAACAAAATAAAAAAAACAATATACCAAGCATGATACATTATAATCGAAAATAAGAAAAAAGGAGGTATGTGAGTTGAAAAATGAGTAAACTAAACTGTTGATGGATTGATTAAACATAACAGTATCAGTAGACGGTTACTGCAAGAAGGAAACAAGCGTATACAATACAGTTGTTTGTAGCATAGGCAGCAGTGATTGACAATTAGACATTAAATAAGCGACCATGTAAACATCATGTTTGCTTATTTTTGCAATTACATGTAACTCAAATGTCCAATATCCAATATATAAAATACTGATGATTACAATTAACTTTCATTTTCAAAATGTTTGGCAAGATTACACAAATAAAATGTTTTATTTTGACATAAGATAAGGAGTTTAAGCTGGCGTTATATCACTGTGACTTGCATAGGTGCGTTAACAAGTGTACACTTATTTATTTGGAATTAAGCGTATAGACAATATTTAGCGTTGTTTAATACCAGTTTAGAATCAGTGCGTACACATTGCCTTTAGATATATTTACACACACATTCACTAATGCAAAAAACGCATATATACAAAATTAGTATTAAACAATCAAACACATCCACATATATATACTTACTAGAGCGTCAATACGCATGTAATAGATCAATTATTTACTGGAAGCAAATTCTGATTGGACACATTTCTGAAGCTTTCTTGATTATGAAATTAACTACCACAGATTTGTTGGAACTAACAATTATATGATTTAACGTTTACTTGCTTGGGTAGGATTGCAACGATACATAGATAATGTTTATACTATTAATGAGCAATTGTATATTATGGGGGACGCCATAATAAACGTCAAAATGCAAGGGAAAACATTCTTCCTCGAGCAGATATACAGTACATTAATAATCATATCCAACGTGGTATTTCAATCATCATTGTGCACCGTATCATTAAATGTTTGCCAATATTAGTGTCAACGTAGTCTTTAACAGTTACGAATATGTAACATAACCTCGATAATTACCATGAAATACTCGTGCATTATATCAAGATATGTTCGGTGGTCAATAGATCAACACAGCTATACTGTTCGTCAAAGTTTCAGCTACATTAATATGTGCTCATGTCAGACACAGAATTAATCCTGCACACATGCATAGACATGTCTTTCAGCAATATTATACCGTCGGACGTCCAAACACTTAGGGCTTTTTTAGCACGAACCAGTTGGCGAGCTTCAAACAGTAGTTGGCTCCTGCTTCATTGATGAAGATGCCTTTGTACCCGTTGTCCTTTGCACGCACTCTGGCTCTGTACATTTTGTTTCTGGAGCGATATGTCGCTAGCTTAACAATAATATCACGGGACTTACCATTAGTGCGAAATTTTCCGACTCTGTGGGACCTGTTAATGTCAATTATTGTTCAACAGTGCTTTACAACTTAATACTCTAAGCCGGTGTTCGCCCATACGGTTTCATCAGAGAGTTACAAACATAAAACATAAAACATAAACGTATATAAATATATAGAATTGTTTACCCAAAACAACCTTGATTTTTATATTTTTCTGGTAAAGTGAAAAAATTGCTAGGGCTCACCAGAAAAAAAAGAAGGTAGGGTCACAGGTCAAGGTCACAATGACCTTATTTTGGTACGTGACACATCGCTATCCCAAGATGTATTCACATACCAAGTTTGGAATCTCTAAGTGATATAGTATTGAAAATACGGTTCGGAAAAGCATTTTCTATGACAAAGGTCACAGGTCAATGTCACGATCATAGTGACTTTATTTTGGTACGCGACACACCGCTATCCCAAGATGTATCCACAACCCGTATTTGGTATCTCTAAGTGTTATAATATTGAAAATACGGTCCGGACAAGCATTTTCTATGACAGAGGTCACAGGTCAAGGTCAAGGTCACGATGACCTTATTTTGGTACGAGACACACACCGCTATCCCAAGATGTATTGACATATCAAGATTGGTATCTCTAAGTGTTATAGTATTGAAAATACGGTCCGGATAAGCCTTTTCTATGCATTTTTTATGACAGAGGTCACAGGTCAAGATCAAGGTTACAATGACCTTATTTTGGTACGCGATGACCTCATTTTGGTACACGACACACCGCTATCCCAAGATTTATTCACATACCAAGTTTGGTATCTCTAAGTGTTATAGTATTGAAAAAAAACCGGTCCGGACAAGCATTTTCTATGACAGATGTCACAGGTTAATAACACAACGACCTTATTTTAGTACGCGACACACCGCTATCCCAAGATGTATTCAAATACCTATTTTGGTATCTCTAAGTGTTAAAGTATTGAAAATACGGTCCGGACAAGCATTTTCTATGACAGAGGTCACAGGTCAAGGTCAATGTCACAGTGACTTTATTTTGGTACTCGACACACTACTATTCCAAGATGTATCCACATACCAAGTTTGGTATCTCAAAATCGTATAGTATTGAAAATATGGCCCGGACAAGCATTTTCGGAACATTTTCTATGACAGAGGTCTAAGGTCAAGGTCAAGGTCACTGTGACCTTATTTTGGTATGGGACACACCGCTATCCCAAGATGTATTCAAATATCAAGTTTGGTATCTCTAAGTGTTATAGTATTGAAAATACGGTCCGGACAAGCATTTCGGAAGGACGGACCGACGGACGGACGGACGGACAAGGTGCAAACCTATAGTCCCCCACGGACCGGTCGGGGACTAATAAACATATTATTTAACTGCTGGGATCGATTATAGGGAAATCCTTTACGAGATGGTAGGCTCTATAATCGAACACAGCAGTTAAATAATCTGTTTATTACATTTTAAATCGGTTTGTGCATAAATCAGTTTGTGCATGATTTTAACAGAAATTATTCGCTTTATTGAACGTTATCGGCGGATGACGTCGACGTCAGCGCCACTTTATTGACGTCATAACTCAGCGTCACAGTTAGTTATTTTTGTGTTCGGAGTTAGTTAATAATATTTAGCGATTATGAATGTTCTTTCACTGAGAAATCCCAATCTTTCACCGATGAAAATGTTTGAACGCCCCTCAAGATGTGTCATTATATAGTCCATCGTGTCGCACATGTAAATAATCATGCGTGATGTGATATTATGTTTTATTATACCTCACATAAATCCCCATAGACAACAATGTGTAATTTCTTACTATCTGACGCGAGGGTGATATTGCAGGGTGATAGTAAATAACAGGGTGATAGTAAAAATAGTATCGCATGCGCTTTTTTGATGCGCTTTAGTGTGCGTACTGTTTCGGCAAAGTCATCTGCTCAGTACGGTAAAACTTGTATTTATAACTCGTATTTATAACTCGTCATAACAGTACTTTACCGATTTCATAAACTAACACTCATTTTCTTAGTTAAGTTACTTCCGGTCCAATGATAATGATAAAACTTTCCTAGCAACTTTTTAAAAAAGTATTTTTTTTAAAAAAAAAAGTATCTGTCAAGTGAAATTAACCTTATTTTGGCCAGAGTGGATTTCGGTATAATACATTAAATTTCTTATGTAGTAAGAATGTTCACCGTTTGGATATTGATTATCAAACTCGGCTTCACCTCGGTTAATCATACCTCTGTGTGAACATTCTTACTATTTTCGTTCTCGGGGTCGAAACAAAACAAACAACAGTAGATATAACAGTCGAACAGGCAAAGTAGCATTGAAGGACGACAGTAAAACATAAATACACAGAAACAAAGAACAACTTTAAAGATGAATAAAAGGCAAGATAAGACATCACAAACACAAGAGGGTTGACAACGGTCAGGGGCAAAAATGCCGCTGGGGTTTAAAGCAGGTTCTAGGGTGCACCTAACCTCACTCTTACCCTATTGTCATCCCAGTAAACGGGACAATGTTAATAAAGATATCCCCACCAGGTAATAATCTCTAACAAACAAGGCAGCAATACTAGGTAATATAAGTAAAACACATAAATGATCATGTATATATAATAAAAAAACACACCTAGAAAGCCACAAAGTAAATACTCAATGACTTGGCAGAAGCCAGAGCAACGATAGAACAAACCGTTAAGGGTACGACAAGACAAGATTAAAGGCAAACATCAAACACTGTCGTCCTATAAGGATTTGGGTAGACGTCATCTTAGGGTCCACAATCTGCCAGGTCATCGTACAATCAAAGAAGAAAGTATAGTGGCTAACTGTAAATGGGTCAACTACTAAACATGCCGTACGTAAAATGATAGGGTCATAACCTCTTTTGATGAACTTTTTAAAAAGTTTAATAAATATAGTATGAAAGTGATTATGACCAAGGATCTTATGAAGTTTGTAAATCACATCACCATAGAAGTCCTTTTTTAAATTACTTTTATATTTTAAAAGTAGATCGGGGTTACGATAATAACATTTTGCAAAGGTTTTTCGAAGTTTATGGTACCGGTAGCTCTGCTGGAGTAACTTTTTAGTTATACACATAGTCTTCAATACTACTCTAAGCTCTAGCAAAACGAATAAGTTGAGAAGTAGCTCGGGGAACATTCACATCTAAATGGGGGATAATTAACAATATAAAAATTAAAATCATCTCTCTTGTCATAGATTTTACAAATTATTTCGCCATTTTTAATAGATAGATGTAAATCAAGAAAAGAATAGAAACTATCAGAAATGTTAGCTTTGTTGAGCTGAAGTTCCTTAGGAGAGATATTATTAACCATAGTAGAAAATAATGGACTGCGAATGTTCAATACGTCATCCGAATGCCGAGAGGTGTTATTAAAATCTTCAATTACATCTGCCTGAGTATCGGATGAAAGACTCAACACATCACCATAGAAGTCAGGTTGTGATAGTCCTTGTCGCAGAAGAGTTCTTAAATTACTTTTATATTTGGAAAGGAGATCAGGGTTACAACAATAAAATTGTGCAAAGGATTTACGAAGTTTATGGTAACGGTAACCCTGATGAAGTAGCTTTTTAGTTAGACAAAGATTACGAATATTAAAGTCCTCAACGCGAGTACAAGCTCTAGAAAAACGAATAAGTTGAAACACATAGACCCAATAAGAAGTTGCTCGGGGAACATCACCATCTAAATGGGGATATTTAACAATATCAAAATTAAAATCATCTCTCTTGTCATAGTGTTTGCTTATTATTTCACCATTTTCAATAGAGAGATGTAAATCGAGAAAAGAAGCGTTAATATCAGAAATATTAGCTTTGTTAAGTTGAAGTTCTTTAGGATATATATTATTAACCATAGGAGAAAAGTAGAAACCATAGTAGAAAAGAAAGGGTTGTCAATGTTCAAAATGTCATCCAGATATCGAGAGGTGTCATTAAAGGCTTCAATAACATCTGTCTGGGTATCTGGTGAAACAAGAAACATGAAATCTCTTTCATAGCAATACAAGAACAGATACGACTAGAGGTGCACAGTTCGTACCTATAGGGATACCAACAATTTGTCTATAAACAGTAGTTTCATACCTGGGGAAAATATTATCTAATAGGGAAATGAGAGCTTCCCAAACTTCTTGCAAGTCCACATAGTGTAATTCCACATAGTGTAATTGTTATGTAAATATTTTGTAATTTTCCGTTTATTCCTCATGGGATAACCACACAAAGTACGTCTTTCTTTTGATCTCAAATAAGTTATTAGTGGGATTAGTAAATAAATCTTAATATGGAAATTAATAAGACAACAAATATGGTTCTTCAGTAAACCATATGAATAAGAAAAAAGAAAAAAAACACTGTCATACAAATAATCTGACTCTTAACAAAGACATTCATTGGCAAACAAATGTACAAAGACTTTGAAACGTCAATCTGTGACAGAGAAAACGAGGTATATATTTGTTTTATATCAGTTCAGTTCAATCTATGATATTACTTCTTCCGCGCATGAGATTATGAAACACCCGTAACAGAGAATTTCAAAAAGTAACAACTAGATACAAAGTAACAACTCCTGCAAAATAACATATATGAAAATGGCGTTCCCACACCGGGTTTTTGTAAGCCAACCCAGGTCTATAAACAGCCGAGAACCATTGCTAAAATGTTGTCTTCAAGATATTATTGCTTTACATTTTTTGTTCGACTATATATTTTAAACAAGGCGATTCAACTGTCAGCATGTGTACATGTATTGCTTAGTAAGTATTTATTTATTCTTAGGTCAAGATTTGTGGCTTGCACTTGGCTAGCTTATATACTCATTTCGGTTTTTCAGCGGAAGTAATTGCCTGGTTTCCTGGCCTTCCAAAATGCTGTGAACAGGTGCAAAGCATTGTGGGAGGCCATGCAAACAGGCTACGGAAGTAACCGCTTCTTCTAAACAGGTAGACACTTGTTTCCGTTTAGTCTGGTTCTCTAACGCACGAATAGAATAGAATAGAATTGTATAGAATAACTTTATTTTCCAATCATGGGCCACAAAGATGGCATTAAAAGCACAGTAAAATGAACAACATAATGAAGCATAACAACAGTTTAATTCTGATTAGCATAATAACAGTAAAATGAAATGACGATGCTCGCTTCTTCTACGCATCAATCAGGTAAAACAACCAATCTGATCAGAGTTATGATTATATACCGACTGGCGCTTATTCCGCGTCTACACAGATAGACGTTTGTTTCGGGTGTGTAAGTTTTCCCGCCAAAGAAAAGTCCTCCACTTACCGAGATAGGATTGACACGTTTGTTGACACTGTTATGCTAATTTTTTTAAATTTGATATTCCATCATTATTCAATGGTTGTATTCATGAAAAGATTTAGTACTTTATGTTAAATGTCATTCTTTGTGTATGTATTAGTATATTTGTTTTAAATTGAAATAGAATAAATTAATAATAGAATCTAAATGTAGATTTGTCGATTTCACTTACTTTAACTTAAACTGATACATATACAGCTGGTACAATATACTGCTCCACAGCTAAGGCTTGATTGAGTACTGGTACTGATCATCCCTAAAAAGTTTCGTTGAAATCCGGCCAGGAGTTGAGCGAAAATAATATACTCCACCAACAAGAGGTCAATGACCTTGAATCTCTACTCGGATAGATTTTGATAGTAGATCAGCCATGGAACCTGTGAAGTTTTATGAAAATAGGACCAGCATTTTCAGAGAAGCATAGTAGCCGCAAAGTTATTGATATTACAAGATCAAGGCTTATTCTGTGATGCTGTTATTGGCGAATAGTTGTTATCTTAACAGTACAGAAACTAATTTTTTACTGTTATATGTTACCCACAATATGTATCGAATGGCGAAATAAGGTGATTGTTCTCCTTCGCCCGCATCACAACAGGGTGCTTATATAAGGACCCTGATCACACGTATCGCAAACATATCATATTTAGAATTGTTTCCTGCAGTGATCTAAGAAGTAGATTAATAGGTTACGTCTCTGTTACCTTTGGATCAAACTCCCCGCAGTGGTTACTGTAACTGATAGGGGAAGTGGTTACTTCCCCCACTGCCACCACACAAATTTATAGCTGAAATCCAGCTAAGTTTAATCTTTTGGTTAAATATGTTTTAGGTCAATATTTCAACTTGCTTTGTTCATAATATAGGAAAATAGTGTGAAAAAATATATATCTGGTTACAAAAATAATTTATTTATAACAAAAAATCAATTTTAGCGAATATATATTTTATATGCACACCGGTTAATTGGTAACCAAAACAAACATATATTCCGTTGAGAACATTATAGAAGCTGTGAGTAAATTTAATAAAGATATTACACCCAAATCAAAACAGGTTGAATGTTTTCAACATCTTCTCGAAGGTGATGCTGTTATTGTCAATTTGCCTGTTGGTCACGGCAATAGTTTCTGTACCAAGCATTACCTAGTGTATTGCCATTTTGTAATCACATGGCCTAAGCTATCGTCACGTGATTTGTGTGGCGGCAGGGATTATTGGCTACAATATCACTGCGCGGAGGTTGACAAACGTCTTGACCCTTAGTGCAGAAAAAAAATTAAAACCGGAAACACGTGTCTGTAATTGTTTTTTATTAAAATATTTTTGACCACACATATTTAGTTCGTCGATATAATAATGAAGTTTCCCTCTTTGTTTTATTAATTAATATAGTGTCTTTCTGTCATTCTGTTTATCTTCAGTAGAAGTTGCGTCTGTATCAGCCAGTCGGAACCGATACCAGAATCTAGGTAAAATGGCTGCTTTAGGCATTTGTTGTGAAATCAAACAAGCGTCGCAGATGATCTAGACTAACCTGTTGTTTGATTTAACTGTTTTAAATTAATTGTTATATGTTATCCCCAAACTCTTTCCTGTTATGAGATTCCCCTTTTTGCCCCCACCTGCTCATTATAGTTACCTAACAAGGCAAGCCGTTCCCTTTAAAAGTAAAATTTATTTTGTTAATACTTTGGTCAAACGTTAGGGTGTTCAGTATTTATTGACGCCCCGACTACAGATCAATAGTGTTATTATTTACTGGTCCTTTGGGATCATCAAGCCCATTCTTTGTTGCTTTGAAGTAGAATATCGCTTAAGCCGGTGCTACGAGGCGTGAGGGGTGTTGCATCTTATAACTACCTCTCATGAACAGACTCAATAAAACCGAGTCTGCTACTTTTCCTCTTCTATGTGTTTGTTGCTTTCAAGGGATCACCTTTTCAGTATTTATTCTGACCTCAGTTTATATACCTGAGCTAATCGGTCATGTAGCATGTTAGCAGTAAACAAGAAAACAATTGATGCAAAGCATGAACGCCGCCGAAGTTTTGTTTAAAATAGGAAGTAAAGGAGCTGCAATGCGTGTGAACAACTGATCGTGTTCTTAAAGCTGATCAAAAGCTTCTTTAAATAATAGCAACAACCAAATTAGGCAACATGAGTCATGAATCAGGTAATGTTGGGTAATGGGCAATCCATACAACGGTAAAGACGCGCATATAAAAAAAAGCTTTTATTTTCATTTGCGCACACATTTTGGTGCATAATAATAAATTGACTTAAATTGTCTTCATTGTCTCAATAAATTGAAGATTTACATTATTCGGAAAAAGATGAGGGATGATATATATATTTACAAATATACAAATACCGGAATCAATTTATAAAATAACATTCTTGAAGTATGTTTAGCAATAATTGTGAATCGCAGAACTATGTCTATACAAGCCATGTGAAGCAGTAAAAAGTACCACTGTAAGATGTTGTTTCAACAAAAGCGAAATGAAACAAGTTTATATAATGCTTCAGGACTTTAAACTTATGCATTATAGATTGAAATCGATGTTTATGAAATTGACTCACAGGCTAAAACGTATCAACAAGAGGAAACGCCTGCTGGCATTAAAGCCGGGCTTTCATGTGTAATATTTCGTATATGTGAGGATACTGTCCCTGGTTAGTGTAAAGTAAGCAGGTCATAGTGAGCTATTTTTCAGGTATTGTAAGTGATTGATGATAGGAAGGTGCTCTTAGAATTTTATGAAGATTAGACATGGTAATGCTGAGATATAACAAAATTAAAGTGGCACTCGTCCCCCCAAAACTTAAACAAAGAGGTTAACGTAACGTATATTTTAGTGGAAATAGTTCACAGTGACCTAGTTTTCAAGGAATGGTAAGTGCTTGATGAGAGGAAGGCGATGTTAAATTTTAATGAAGATCAGACATGAGATATAACAAAAATAATTACGCACCCGCCGCACCCCCTCCACACACTCAAACTTCAACAAAAAGGGTAACGTAACGTATATTTTGGAGAAAAAAGGTTACAGTGACTTAGTTTTCAGGGAATGGTAAGTTCTTGATGAGAAGAAGGTGCTGTTAAAGTTTAATGAAGATCGGACATGGTAATGCTGAGATATAACACAAATAAATGTGCACCCGTCCCACCGAAACTTAAACTAAAAGGTTAACGTAATGTATATTTTGGAGAAAGTAACCTAGTTTTCAGAGTATGATGAGAGTTTGATGAGAAGAAGGGGACATTAAAGTTTGATGGAGATCGGACATGGTTCTGCTGAGAGATAACAAACATATATTTGCACCCGTCCCCAGAAACTTAAACAAAGAGATTCACGTAACGTATATTTTGGAGAAAGTAGGTTACAGTGACCTAGTTTGCAGGGTTTACAGTGACCTAGTTTGCAGGGTATGGTAAGTGCTTGATGAGAAAAAGGTGCTGTTAAAGTTTGATGAATATCGGACATGGTACTGCTGAGATATAAAAAAAAATAATTAAATGTTGACGCCCGCACGCCGCCCGCCGCCCGCCCCGTTTACGTCAATCTATAAGCCGATTTTCCGGCTAAAAATACATTGTAAATAAATAGTAAAATGATTATTAAATATTAAATTGAACACAATGCATGAGAAGAAAAGAAAACTAGAACTATCACTGAAGATGATGAATACCCCCGCTTTATTGCTATAGTCGATGATGGGCAAAATTAAGAAGAATAAATGTTCTAAAATATCTGTTAATTTGTTTTTAAATGTGAAAGAAATTCTTAGTAAAACAAAGGCCCATAATTATGTAAATATAATTGCAGAATCGAAAAACCATTAATGCAGAGATATATCAAATCATCACGTGTGAACTCTTGTAGACCATGGGCTACTCAACTTTTCGGTACCAGCTCAGCTGGCAAATTTTAAATGCTACCACCTTTTAGATATATCTTAGTAAAAAAGAAATAGCCAGGATAGTTTTTCTGAAACGGTAGCTTAACACATTATTTTAGGGCAAAAACATGCAAATTTGAACCAAAATCCATAAAACTGGAATAATTTTTAAAATATGATTATCATTGCCATATTAGGGAGCTGAACCTTTTGAAAGTTGTCTGTTATATTCATATAAATGAAACTAATGTTTTAAATGAACACAATGTATACATCTTGCCATTTTGGGGGGAAATCAGCAAAATCAACATGCAAATCGCTGATTTTTGGAATACTTATTTAAAAAATATTGACACTTCCAGTTAAACAAAACAGAAGTTTTTAAAGTGTTTTCATTTATCTAAAGATGTCCAGAGATATAGGTTAAATTCTAAAGGATCAGAATTTGGAAAAATTGGGTTATTTTGGGCCAAAAGTTGCAAATTTCAACCAAAATCACTCAAAACGGGATTACTTTTAAGAAAATATAATTCTCATTACAATATTAGGAGATTGAAAGTCCTTAAAGTTATCTGTTATATACATGTTCATGTAAAGAAATATTTGGAATGAATAAAATATATAAATCTTGAATCCTTTGGGGGAAATCAACACAATATGAGTTAAAGTCGCTGATTTTTGGAATAGTTATGAAATTTTATATTATGATTAAACTATAGCAAAACAGAAGTCGTTTTAGTATTTCTTTAAATGTAAAGGTGTCATGAGCTACAGAAGAGACAGTCGTAAAGGATCAGAGATTTGATAATGCCTTTTCATTTGGCCCAGAATATCGAAATCTAAACCAAAACCGCCGAAAACTGGATTATTTAAATACAATTTTATTGCAATATAAGGGAGTTGAATGTTCTTTAAACATTCTATTATATTAATGTACATGGGAAATATGTTTGGAATAAACACAGTTTATACATCTGGACATTTTTGGAGAAAATCTACAAAAATAATGCATAAAATAAAAGAATTTTGGAAATTCAATTATAACAAAATAAAGTATTTTTCAAAATGTAAATAAAGATGTATTAACGTACAGACAAAAACTTCCGAAGTATAACTTGAAAACTGCAAATAACATTTATGAAAATTTAATATTTATTAAAAATAATTGAAAAGAAAAGGGATCTGAAGGTCTTTAACCTTTTCTTACTATGTTCGTCTATATGGAAAATAAATGGCGAACACAAAATAAAATAGCTTTAAAAGATTTAAAGATTTTGAATTACAAGTCAAACTAATAAATTTCATACGTAAATGCCAGTGTAGTTTTTCTTTTATTAAACTATTGCAAACAAATGTATGCCAATTAACATAACCGAGAGAAGTGATATTTCGATTTGGGTTGAGAAAAATGCATTTCAGAAGTAAACGAAGTTTAAAGAAAACTCAGCCTGGAAAATAATATACATGTACGTCTCAAAGCTATTGTAATATTGAAATCTTTAACAGAATACTACGTTAATATTGACGCATGTTAACATTCTGAATCTGGTATAAATGCTACAACTAACTCCCCTGCATTTCCCACCATGTTACAATACAGGAAGTCGGCGCTTTCTGCAATTATAGTGTAAAGTAAGTTTCGCAAGATACTTGTTAACATTTCTAAATTATAAAGGAACAGATGGGTCGTCTGTTATAATAGGCCTTATAACAAAGTCCAAGGTGTACCATTCCTATTTTAAAGGTATGTAAGACTTTCCGAGGTCCTTGTTTGCACGTGGTGGTATGCACGCAAATGTGTACTGCTGCTGCTGCATATGTATGGGAATACTGCTCATCAAGAGCTGACAGTTGGATCCACAACGCTATAGGATGGACATACAATAAGCCGTTGTAATGAGACACTGTATTATTATTAACTGATATCCATTGATATTATTCCAGGGTCTCATTACAACGGCTTGTTATATGCCCATCCTACTGCGTTGTGGATTGGATTGGAAAATCTCACCATCTGTTTTTATTATATAGACTGTGTACATTTAGACAACCTGCTGTTTAAAATAATATTTAACTATGGTCTTTCAAAACATGTCTTTCAGGATGCTCTGTCCTATTGCCTTAGCAGTATTAAGATTATACTTTTCTTTCAGCAGTCATATACTCAAACTACTTTGGAAATCATTTGTTTTCGGTTAAGACTATTTCCTACTCCCAATAACTGAAGCAAAGACTGCTGTTCTAGTCTTTCAAATTTGTTTGTAACATTGCCTTAGTATCTACCCTGTGTTAACTTGCATCACGTGTAACACCCGTAGCTGCTGTATATAAAAGGACTACTGACCTGCCATCTTATATAAAAACAACCTCCAAAATGGATGGGGTATGGTCAAGTTTCAACCAATATATTTACGTGAACATAATATCAGAAAAAAATACTAATATGGCTGAAATTGTGCCCTTTATATCCGAAATGTATGACGAAATTGTATTCAAGTTATTTTATTTTTTTAAAGTCAAATAAATTGTTCCATTTATCCAGCGAGAGCAGACGAGACATCATTCTAAATAAAATAAGCCATGTATCATATCATCCAAAATTCAAAGCGCATTATGTAAAAAGGCAAAGATATTCTTCAATGACATTGGTTTCGAAATAATCTCAAGTCATAGTATGAATGACATTGAACTACTACCTAAAAAGTTTATATCGGCAACTATATTGTGGATGTGTAAACAAAACTGATGTGACTATTTTGCATAGAAACATTGCCAAACAAACCAACTGATCATTACGCGTCTATATTCGAACAAAAATGGTCCAAACCAAATAAAAAAATCTTATAAACCTGTTCATGTGAACGTTTCACATACCACATGATTCAGTATACAATGTAAGTGCACGCTTTTTATGTGTATCATTTGTGTATGACGGCACCTGAGACTATATATAATTTAGCGTGAAGGTAGATTTAACAAAGAATATACAGTAAGAAAGGAAACGCACTACAAGAATACCACTCCATTACCCTTTCTCCAACTCTCTCACCTCCCCTAAACCTCCTTCACCATTCAACACAACCATAAACACCCCAACCTTCACCCCTACCATTAATCACATTAAACTTCAAACTCATTATGCTCCACAACGATCAAACCCACAAATCCAATCCCTATTCAAAACACAACCCCCACACCCTTAAAAACCCCTCCCCCCAAACATCCAAACTACAAACCCTACAACCCCATAACAAATCAACCCCATCATCAACAACACCATCCCTCTAACACAAACATACCCACACTAATACCTACCACAAAATCCACCCCCCCCCCCTAATCTCACACACATTCACACAACCTATACCCCAACTCATACAACACCAAAATATACTCCTTCCAAAAATCAACATCTAAAAAAAACCTACACCAACTATCTACCAACCAACAACCTCTCATTTCCTAACAATCTCCTACAAACACCCTCACAAACCCCCCAACCCCCTAAACCCCCCCTAAAAAAAACATCCCCCACTCTCACCCAATAAACCCCAACACAACCATTCCCCCAAAACCTCCCCCAACCCTAAAACAAACACCCTCCCCTAAAACTAAAATTCTCCTTTAATTTATTTATACACCCCTAACAACACTCCCTACCATACAACTATCATTCCACCCCCTTTCATCACCACCACCAAATTTCTAAATCCACATAACCCCACCCCACCACCTCCCTTTATAACCACACCCAAAAACTTCATCCATATAACAAACTAACACTACTTACTAACTCTACCCTACAACCCAATCCCTATCACCAAAATCCCAACCATCCCCCATAACAACTCCATACTACACAAAATATACACTAACCTCATAAAACACTAAACCACCCCACTACACCCTTACTAACCCACAAAACAACAACATCCCCCTAACATAATACAACCCTAACCACTTCCCCTCATCACCACACCTACTCCACCCCCCTCCAAAAACCAACTCACCCCCACCCACCCAACCCCAAACACTCCCCAACCACCCAAAAAACCAAACCCCAACCTACCACACCCAACCACCAAACCATACCCAAACAACCCACAACACCCCACACACCAACACACACCAACAACAAACACCTAAAACCTACCCCCCCCCCACACCACAACCACCCAACACCCAACAACCAACCAACCCACCAACCACAACCACCACAACCACACCAAACCCAACAAAACAACCCCACCCCAACCCACACAAACCACACCAACCACAACCAACCACACCCCCCCCCCCAAAACAACCACCAACCCCACAACACCCACAACACCACCAACCCCAAACCCACAACCCCCCACAACAAACCACCCCAACACCACACCTCCAACCCCAACCCCAAAACCACCAACACCCACCACAACACACTCCAAAACACAAAACCACCACCCAAACAACCCAACAACCACACACCAAAACAACAACCAACCACCAATCCCACCCATCAACCCCCACACCCCCACTAACAACAACAAACCATACCCACCCAACTAACCCCAAAACTACCCCAAACAACCACCCAACCCCCACCACCAAAACCAACACACACACCAAACACTACCCCACCCAAA